>JAOEGL010000008.1:16459314-16731814 GCA_034509955.1 Urosaurus nigricauda
GGAAGCCCTGTAGCAGCAGATAGAGGTAAACGGTTGTGCTTAAGGGGGAGCGGTTTGTGGCTTGGTAACACTGGATTATCACGATTTTCTCAATGTATGCATCCTCATGGAAGATCAGAGATATTTCTGCCATTTCTTTTGGTTGTGGCAAAGGAGAGGTTTATTATAGATTCCTATGTTTATCTCCACAACTAAATAGGTGGAAGAGAATTGCTTCCGGCCTGTAATACACTTGTTCTAGAAGAAATATGGTTCTTGTGGATTTGACCCACTTTGCTAGTTGTTGGAATATAGATCTTTTTTTTAGTTATTTTTTATTGTTATAAAGCATAATCAGCAAATCTATGCATGTCTTTGTACAAATATAAAATATAAAAACACATACAAAAAACTATATATATATATATATATATATACATAAATCTCAAGTTCTATTATTTGTCATATCGTAATAATTCATGCTTCCCCTAGTCTACTAATAGCAAATACACTTTATTTCATTCTTATATTCCTTATAGTTTTCTGTTTCCCTATAACCATTAGCAAATATTTTCAGTTTTTATATATACAGTAAATGCAAGCTATTACTTTAACACTGCTATTTTCTATTTAGTACTTTTACTGTTTTACTGACATATATATCATAAGCATGGCTGTTTGTTATTGCTGTTTGTTTTTGAGTCATTTTTGACTGATGGGCTTATGGAAAACGTGAATTTTGACAAAGTAGCTTTTTAGCTGGGATAGAAATCTGTAAGTGGGTTCGTAAAAACCATATTACATGGTCGGCAGCTATTGATCGAGGGAATGCTAGAACGCAGTAGCTAATCTTTTTCTTTGTTGGATGCAGTCGGTCCCACCATCCTGAACAAGATTGAAGCTGCCTTGACGAATCAGAATCTCTCTGTGGATGTGGTGGACCAGTGCCTTGTCTGCCTTAAGGAGGAATGGATGAAGTAAGTCTTCCTTCAGCTTCACAGAACACCTCGAACTCAGATCCCCCACTGCCCTGAAGAGAATAATTTTGAGATAATGCAGGGAGGGCAACCTGCAATGTGTTTTTTGTCTTCTGCAGTAAAGTGAAGGTCTGCTTCAAGTTCACCAAAGTGGAGGGGAGGCCCAAAGAAGACAATACATTTGTTAATCGTTTAATATTATTTTTAAGTTCTGTAAAATGATTTTAATTACTTACACTGTTTTAAATTTGTTAGGTTGGTTTTATTGCTGAGATTTTTGGATAACACTAGACTGAGCACTGGACTCTATAGAGATTAGGGTTTGATTCCTAGCTTGGCCATAAAAACCCACTGGGTGACTTAAGGTGAGTCACATACTCTCAACCCCAGAAAACCCATGATAAATTCTCTTTAGGGTCACCATAAGTCAAAAACTTAAGCCGGTACTGCAGCCACAAGGTTCTGAGTAAGATCCCAGGGCTCCAAGGTTGACTCAGCCTTCCATCTTTTCGTAGGTCGGTAAAATGAGTACCCAGCGAGGGCAATTGGTTTACAATTTTTTGTCGGTTTTTTCGGGCTATGAAGCCATGTTTTAAAATAATTTATTTCTCATGTGTCTAGAACATGGCCTCATAGCCCAAAAAACCCACAAAAAACTATGGATGCCGGCCGTGAAAGCCTTCGATGTCATGGTTTACAGTTTAGAGAGTGTCAAGTTCAGCAATAAGTGGTTCATGCTATTGCTATATTGAACAAATTGAAGATGCAGAACAACAAGAAGGACTGGCTGTTTATATATCTATTAATGTACAATTGTTTTGTATTGTATATCTATTTTTCATTGTTGTTTTTGTCGTCTGCAGTAAAGTGAAGGTCCTTTTCAAGTTCACCAAAGTGGACAGCAGGCCCAAAGAAGATACCCAGAAGTTGCTGAGCATCTTGGGAGCGGCCGAAGAGGACAACGTGAAGCTCCTGAAATTCTGGATGACGGGGCTGAGCAAGACTTATAAGTCGCACCTGATGTCGACGGTGCGCAGCCCGACTTCGTCGGAGTCTCGAAACTAGCCTGGAGATGCTCTAGAGAGGACCAGTTGCTTTTAATGTGCGTGTTTTACGTGCAACAGAGCAGCATCAGAGGTCCATTGCTGCTCGGATCCGGAGAACAGAGATGGGAGAGGACTCCGAATCCTGTTGGGGAGACTACTGTGTCCACACAAAAAGGGGTCATTCACACTATGAAATAACCTGGTGTAGAAACTGGGTTATTTCAGATTTGTTCACGCTGGCACTGAGTTGCCTCGGTTCAGTTTGCAGGGGCATGGGTGCCAAAAAGCCCATTTAAATCGGTGCATTTGGCACCTGATCTCTTCGCACTTCTTTTTTAAAGAACTGCAACGATCCTCATCTCCGATAATGTTGAATGCGCTGTCAGATCGATTCAGATCGCGCAGCCACCGTTCACGGAGGTGACTCGATTTTGATCCGCAACGGTGGTGAATGGGAACTTCAAATCAAGTTTAAATGCCACGGAGAGGTTCACCGCCTTAAAACTCAGCAGGAACGGCAAAATGGTTTTGAATCGATTCACAGATGTGAATCTCTCCATGCAAATAACGCAAATGTGACTGACCCCCAAAGACTTAATGCTCTTCTCCTTAACTTCTGTGCCTGATCCTAAGAAGGAAATACTCTCCTTGAAACACTCTGTTTGATTTAGTGCCATTCAGCGCAGGAGTTTCAATATCAGCCATATTGCTGGGCACTTTTTAATGAAACCTGAAGGCACACTGCCACTTTTGGTCTTTCTCTTTTGATGGTAGCCTAACAGAACGGACTACTTAAAATCTATTATTTGACCTATGATCCTATTTCGCTTCTAATGGAGTGCTTTCCATGCCTTCCAAGTGTATAAGCGTCCTGTGAATTTGTCCCTAAATTAAGAATGAAAGATGGAGTAAAGTTATTTATAAAATGTACTATTTATACTTGAAAATGTCTTAATTACCGAAAAATAACACGTCGAGAGCGTCTAGTCTGACCCAAACTAAAAGGAACTTGGAAAAATCTTGGTTTGAACTCTTATATATGTCATTGAATTACTCATAGGGTCTCAGGATTTGGTTTGCAAATTTGTCTCTAAATTAAGATGGAGTAAAATTATTTATAAAACGTACTGTTTGTACTTGAAAATGTCTTAATTACAGAAAAAATAACATCTTGAGAGCATCTAGTCTGATCCCAACTAAAAGGAACTTGGGAATCTTGGTTTAATTAGCAAGATTCTTTATATAAATAAAAGTTAATAATAATAATGATAATAATAATTTGAATTTTTACATATAAGTGATTGAATTACTCATAGGGTCTCGGGATTTGGTTTACAACTTTGTCTAAATTAAGACTAAATCAAGATGGAGTAAAATTATTTATAAAATGTACTGTTTGTACTTGACTAACCTAATGTGGTTACAAAAATTAATTTTAATTTTGTTTTGCTGTTTGATATGAGAATTAAAGACCAATCCACACTGCAGAAATAATCCAGTTTGAGACCGCTTTAAATAATAAATGATAAAATTTATATTTCTAGCCAAAAAGCCCAAAAACCTTCTTGTTTTAAACTTCTCCTTACAAGAACTTTTAAGAATGTTATGAAATTTCTCATCATAAGCCAGTTTATGATCTGATTTGATACCACTTTAACTGCCCTGGCTCAGTGCTAGGGAATCCTGGGAATTGTAGTTTATTGTGGTGCCAGAGCGTTCTCTGTCTCTGACAAGAGTTGTGGGGCTCTGTTCTGGGCCCCACAACAAACTCGAACTCCCAGAATTCCATAGCCTTAAGCCAGGGCAGTTAAAGCGGTGCCAAAACCGGATTTATTTCTCCAGTGTGGATAGACCTTTTGTTTATTAGGTCCTATATTTACTTTATTAGTTTCAGCCAGGCTTAAAACGTTATCTTTAAATAGGAGCTTCACAAAACTAGAAATCCCAGGATTTTAAGCAGAGGCTGGATGGCCATCTGTCGGGGATGCTTTGATTGGGAGTTCCTGCATGGCAGAATTCTACAGACTCTCTCCTTCAAGTCACAAATGCTAACTTATAACTTCATTAAATATATATATATTTGGTTGTCTTGTCTCCCTTCAGGGGGAACCAAAATTGGGTTTAAAACCTTTGTGTGAGGGGAATTTTATCTCCCATTTTTAAGACTGGTGGTTGTTTTTACTGCTTTTCCTTTCAATAATGTTCTTTTTAAGGAACGTTTTATTTTGTAGGGTGGCATAAGGAAAACAAAAACTTCTAATTTCATGTCTTTATTATTATTATTATTATTACTAAACTTTTATTTTTGTTTTGACACTAGTGCGCATGCGTCGAAGAAACCGTTGGTGAGGTGCGCGCGCAACTCAATGGATTTGCGCATGCGCGCTGGCGTCCTCCATCCCTTCAAAAGCGGGAAAAATCTGGTCTAAGTGAGAGAAAAGGAGCGGGGAGCGTCTTGCGCATGCGCCGTGGCGCCCTCTGTAGAGGAAACCGCGTCGCAATAAATGTTGGAGGAGCGCGCATGCGCCTTGGGGGCGAGAGAAAGCAGTTAAAGACACTAACGATCAAACTAAGGGGCCGAAAGAGCAAGAGTGCGCATGCGCCTTGAAGTCCGAGGCGAACAAAAGGGCGGTAAAGTTTGAAGTAAGGAAAGCGAGGGAGCCCAAAATGGCAGTAAGGCGCATGCGTATTAGCGTCAGGGAGGAGGTGGAGTACAAATGGCGGGACGGCGCATGCGCACTGATGTGCGAAGCGAGTAAGAGCGGTGAGGGAGCCCAAAATGGCGGTAGGGCGCATGCGCGTTGACGTCAGACAGGAGAGGGAGCCACAAAATGGCGGGACGGCGCATGCGCATTGACGTCAGGGAGGAGCGGGAGAACAAAATGGCGGTACGGCGCATGCGCACTAATGTGCGAAGCGAGTAAGGGAAGTGAGGGAGCCCAAAAATGTGGGACGGCGCATGCGCCTTGAAGTCCGACGCGGAAAAAAGGGCGGAAAAGCTTGAAGTAAGGAAAGCGAAAGAGCCCAAAATGGCGGTACGGCGCATGCGCATTGATGCGCGAAGCGAGTAAGGGAGGCGAGGAGGCCCAAAACAGCGCGGTGGCGCATGCGCAGTGGTGTCCGAGGCCGAAAAAAGCGTTTGTGGCGCATGCGCAGTGGCGCCGAGGATGTGGGGCGGCGGCAAGGCGCGAGTGCTGCTGGCGTTGGGTCTCGGGATGGCGCTGGAGGCCTTGGCCTGCTGGCTCCGGAGGCGCCGTTGGGAGCGTCCCTCGGTGCGGGAGGTGCTCTTCTTCCCTTCCCCGGCGACGTGCGTCGAGGCCCTGCTCTCCGAGGCCCCGCCTCAGAGCTGCTCCTGCCTCCTTCCTCACCGCGAGAGCGCCCTCAGCCGCCTCCTGGCCCGGCTCCTCTCCGCCCGGCGCTCCCTCGAGCTCTGCGTCTTCGCCTTCTCCAACCCTCAGCTCCGCCGCGCCGTCGTCCTCCTCCACCGGAGGGGGGTCCGCGTCCGCGTCGTCACCGACACCGACTACATGGCCCTCAACGGGTCACAGATCGGGGTCCTCAGGCTCGCAGGTGAGGCAGAGAGTACTCTGGCTCAGGGCTATGGAATTCTGGGAGTTGGAGTTTGTTGTGGGGTCCAGAGCGGAGCGGAGCTCCGCTCTGGACCCCACAACAAACTCCAACTCCCAGAATTCCATAGCGAGTGAGTCAGACAACGAGGTCTGGGCCCCACAGCAGACTCCAACTCCCAGAATTCCATAGCAATTCAGTCAGAGAACGAGCTCTGGGCCCCATAACAGACTCCAATTCCCAGAATTCAATAGTGATTGACCTAGACAACGAGTTCTGGGCCCCACCACAGACTCCAACTCCCAGAATTCCATAGCAGTTGACCCAGAGCAAGAGTTGAATGCTCCAACTCCCAGAATCCTGTATCAGTTGACCCAGGCGACGAGTAGAATGCTTAAATTCCCAGAATTCCATAGCAATTGGGCCCAGACCAAGAGTTGAGTAGTCCAACTCCCAGAATTCCATAGCCTTGAGCCAGATAGAGCTTCTAATGCTCCACTCTGGGCCCTACAACAAACTCTTATCTCCCAGAATTTCGTAGCAGTTGACCCAGACCAAGAGTTGAATGCTCCAACTCCCAGAACTCCATAGCAAATGACTCAGACAACGAGTAGAATTGGTCCAACTCCCAGAATTCCATAGTCCTGAGCCAGACAAGGAGTGAAAGTTCTGCTCCGTGCCCCACAACAGACTCCATCTCCCAAGATGCCTTATTGCACTATATCCATTTTATGTGTGTGTCCTCTTTTACCAGCAAAGAGATGCAAACCCTGTTTGGTTGTAAATAAACATGCTTTTATGGCTGGATTTTCACAGTTGTTTAGAAAACATATGATGAAGAGTATGAATAACTTGATTTAAATCAGCCTTTTTGCTGAGTGAAGGGTTTCTTTGTTTTTTTAGAATACGGAGGTAAATTTGAACTTGAAACACTGAAATTTTTTTTGTCCTGCTTTTTTAGGGATTCAGGTACGTCATGATCAAGAGACTGGCTACATGCACCATAAGTTCGCCATCGTTGACAAAAAGATACTGATCACCGGCTCTTTGAACTGGACCACTCAAGCGATCCAAAATAACAGAGAGAATGTCCTGATACTAGAGGACAAACACTGCGTGAATATTTTCCTGGAAGAATTTGAGAGGATTTGGGAGGACTACAATCCAGCTAATTACAAATTTTTCACCAACTGAGGAAAGCAGGTATTGAACAAAACTGTTTCTGGTACAGAAATAGCACTTAGCATGTAATGGAAGTTTTGGTCCAGAGACTATTCCACACACGTTATTTTAAAATAGAAGAATTTTGTTTAATGGTAAAAGATAAGCTACTGTCATTTTTATTGAGTCAGTTATTTTTTTTATAAACAACCTAAAACGTACATTTTATTTATTGAGGAAAAAGTCAGAAGTCCAGAAATAACACATAATTCAGGTTGCTTAAGATGGTGTGGAGCAGGAATCTGTTTTCCTTGTGTGTTCCCTTCGCACCTGGAAAGTTAAATTTTCAAGGAGAAGAGTTTTGTTTTAGCTGTCTCCCGGAGTTTCTAGCTTCAATACTCTGGATGTTATGTGAGAGCGAAGGAAAGAGAGACAACACTTGAGTCTGTGCCTTTACATCTGCGTTGTGCCGTGATAAAGCCACAGACAGGAGAGAACTGTTTTAAGTTTCCCCACTTTTCTAAACAGCACATGGGTTTTTTGACTATCAACAGCTCAGCTTGGAAATAAATATGTACATATGTGAGATTATTTCACTGGTGCTTTCTGTGTTGTCTTTCATGTTTGGACTTAACAGCCAAAAATCCTACTTGACACTGTGGTGAGGATGGGAGGAGATTGCAGCTGCGTCCACACTAGTGAAATAACCTGGTTTGGCACCGCTTTAACTGCCCTGGCTCAAGGCTATGGGATTCTGGGAGTTGGAGTTTGTTGTGGGGTCATTGTGCTTGATTTTTAAAAATAGACCAGCTCACTATGTAGATAAACCGGCAATGTGTGTTCTAATTGTATGCTCTCCTTATATGCCACCCTTTCCAATTTAATTTTTTTTTAATTTCGCACTATTTTGAGCTTTGACAGTAGTTTCACTGTAATTCTTGGTCAAAGGAAGCAAAGATCGGTTTGTTTCTAATTGCCTTTGAATTCTCAGCCATCCTTGGGGATGCTGTGTATGTTCAAGTGTGAGTAATTAGATTACCTAAAAGCAGAGGAGTCTGCCTTCCAATCCAAGTTCATAAAATGTTGAAAGAAAATTTGTAGTGACTTGGCATTTACTGTGATCCTTTTTGCTGGCAGCTTAAGACATTCTTATTTAGGCAGGCTTTTGGTATGCGGATTTTACTTATGTAGGGTGTGTGTGTAATTGGTGTGTTGTTTTTAATGCTTTAATGATTTCATTTAAAAAAATCGTTTTAACCTATGTCTTAATATTAGTGTTATAATCTTTGTAATTGTAAGCTGCCCTGAATCGCATGTTAACAGAAAGGCAGGATATAAACACAGTAAGTAAACAATAATATATATATCAGGGAGGGAGGGCAATTTCCCAGCCTCTGCTCATGTGACTACCGTGGCCATTTCTGGCTTCCTTTTCCTCATGGTAACTAAACTGTAGGTGGATGATGCCTAGGCTCCCACTGTTACCAGACCTATAAACAACCACAGGGTGGACTCTACTGATGTGAAGCTGCTTTGGGAGGAGGGCTGGATTGCACAACTGGTAGTGGGTAGGTCTTTGTGCAACAGCCGCACATAAGCATATCACCAATAGGATTTTAGCCATAGAGAAGTCAGCGCTTGGAACATCCGGAGGCATTTTTAATGGTAAGGTAAGGTACAGGACATGTAGAGAGCATACACAATCACAGTATTTACGCATTGTTTCCTCCAGCTCAGCCTGTCCTAGTAAGAATCTCATTGCAATAAAAACCATCTCCGGAGCATGCCAAGGGTGGTGCAAAAATAGTTTATTACCATATAGTTTTATGTATAGTTAGGTAATTATATTTACAAAATAATCATCAGCTACATCCATGGGAACCCTAGCATGTGGAATAAATACTGTGACAAAGTGATACTTCTATTACAGTGAACAGCTGAAGAGAGAACTTTTTTTTTTCCAAAGTGTGAAAGTGGAATTAACAGAAAAAATACCTTTCATACTCATTAATTTAAAACACATTCTTCTTTGCAAGGCAGGCAGATTTTCAGCTCTCCAGTGAATTGGTTTTATTTAAATCTGCCATGTGAGTTTTTCAGTGGTTAGCATCCCCTGTAAACAAAGAACACTCCCACAGCCTTGTTTTGCCTCTGAATTTTGCAAGCAGTGGGAAACTGTCTTCGGACCACTCTTGAGAAACAGTCAGTCGTCAGATTGGAAATGAAGTTCATGTAGGTCTGCTTACCAGGCAGGCAGGCTCAGAGTGTAAGTCTGGGCATCTTTTTGATAGGAGGCTGGTAACAAGTGTGAGTGAGAAAGAGCTAAAGTAGTGATACCGTGTATAGTACTAGCTACCCTCTTAGCCACAGGTACATTTTGTTCAAACACATGATGGTTGCTATTTTAAAGTAGACTAGAATCAGTGCTCTACTTGGCAGAATGAAACAAATGGCCCAAGCAATAATTGCTTAATAGATTTGCCAGCCGTCTTGTTACTAGATTGTGTTCTACTGCCAACTCCCCCAGTTTAATTTACCCTCTAGTGGGTTTTGAAGCATCCCAGAAGCTATTTGAACATCACTGAAAAACCAAAACATCTATGTCGCACTTAACCTTTCTTGAGCATGCAGTCAGTAATGGGCTCCTCCCTTGTGAAAAACCTTTCAGATTCAAGTAGTAAGGATGGCCTCAGCACTGCACCTTTGCTGAAACTAGATTACAATGAAATACAGTGTAAGGAAACTGACTTGTCATCCTACGTTAGCTGCATTCTGCCATGCTGTTACAACACGATGCTGTGTAAAAGAGGTGTCAAGAGTTGTGGGAATCAAAAGTAGTTGGTTCCCTTGTAGAAATCATCTGTTTGCTTTGCAATAGTTAAAGATCCATGCAAGAATATTGGTAGGCTTAGGAAGAGTAGCTACCACCACCATGACTATATAAATATAGTGTTATCTGCACACCCAAGAGTTGTTTATGCTACTGCCAACTAGGTGGGAAGGGAAGTGAATAGGGAGGAAACCCAATGTATAGGTAAGTACATTTAAAGTTCTGAAGCACTGTACATATTCTTTGGACAGGCATTTCCAAAACTAAAAAGGTATCCGAGAAGTTTAAAAATATATTTGTAACATTCAAACAAACCAACAAACATTCTGTAAGGGAACAGAGCAGGTTTATCAGGTTACACTAAATTCCTTTTCCAAGTCAAAAGGACATCTGTATTAGAACAAGATAAAAAAAAGTCACCCCAAAAAAACCCTCCACTAGTTTTGAGTAATAAATATTTACATTGCGTGCTCTGAATACTATACAGGTTTTAAATTATTTTTTAAAGAGAATAACAAAGCTTTAAAAATGGGGGGAAAAATTACAAAGGAAAGTTAAGCTACACTGAGCGTGCATGTGCTTAAAAGTGTTCACAACAAAGTACTGCATATGAACCACCAAAAATGCAAAAAGTCCAGTGGGAGTCTAATCAAGTCATTACAAAAAGCAACACTTCTTTAAAATGATGCACTGGGCTACTTGCAGGCAGCCTCTGCCACAGGAAAAACAGCCTGCTTGGATTTTCCACATCAGCACAAGCAATCCTCCTTTTCCATCTCTTTTAACAGGAGAAAGGAAAACAAGCTGCTTTAATAGAGGACTGAGTTCTGTTTCAGAAAAGCGAGAAAAGAAAAAAAAAGATTTTCAACAAACAAGATTTAGGAAGCCGTTATGCAGGTGTATTTATACTGTACATCCATTTGCTTTAACTTTTTCTCTCAGACCATACATTCTGGTTATTTTTGTAGTGTAGGTTCATGTAAAATGGAGCAGCTTGTAACAGAATATACCTGTATATTCATATAACATACATACTTTAACCTTTCAGAATACCAGCTTACTGTGTGGTGTATGGAGAGCACCTTCATTACAGCAGTGTAGACAGTCTTGAGCAAAAGGAAGTTGAACAGTTTCACCAGTAATTAACACCCATTTAAATTTTCTGAAGTATTAGCTTAGAGGAGAAATGACCTTTTAAGAGGAGGAGGAGGATTGATTGCAATTCTAACTGCAATGATTTTTCAGGACATAATTTGTTCTTCTAGCACATTTATCTCAAGTCTCAGGTAAATGTCATAGAAAAATAAACTTCTTCTACTCTAGTTAAAGCCTAGTTTTCTGAAGGAGCAAGAACAAGTCAAGCCCGGAACAGATTTTCAGCAACAAGCTGCCACATCTGCTTTCTCCTTTACCACTTCAGGGAAAAAGATGCTGGTTCTCAGTAAAGTACCAGCAGTTCTCTGCAGTTTGATGGTATGGACAGACAGCTAGAGATATCAGTGAAACCCAGCCAACCTGTGTCCTATTCATATAGCATTAAAAAAGAACCGCCAGAGACAAATCAAGACGCAAAGCCAAAGGTCTTCTAAGACCATGCTGTGCCAAGATGACAACTCCACTTGAAGGAACATTACACAACCCAGTTTTATGACCCTCTTTGCTTTAGCTGTTAATAGCAGCAAAGGTCCACAGAGAGTATTACTGTAGTACATTAAAAGGTAATCAGGTACATGAACAAAAATTACCCAGGCTCAGTTTCCGTAGCATGCCTTTGTGTGTATTTTTGCTGCAAAAGGAGTATCTACTTAAAAAAAAAACAACTATATCACTACTATGGAACTATGTGTCTATGCATTAAGGACAGCGTGAAGGTACACAGAGATGGGCTGATCTTGCTGTCTGGTAAATACAAAACCTCATTTTACAGATTAGTTTCTGTCTGAATAGACTGCACAGCAGAAATCCACTTCAAGTAACCTGAAATCTACAGAATTAGTACAGAATGCAAGTAAAAGACTTTAAAATACAAAAATGTTTTTGCCCTTAAAGCTAACAGAATTAACTGTCATTAGAGAAAGCTACAACCTGTTCAACAGAGCAGAGTTCCCCTATTTGTTGGGGGGAAATGCATGCATTGTTCAATGCGTCTCTATGTACACTGTCTTGGTTAGGAAAGACCACTGGCCCAGGAACTCAGTACATCCCAAAGGTATTCAGTGCTTCCAGCATTGGGCACAACAAGCAGAAAAAAAGATATCTAGATGGGGCCACAGAACTGTTTTGTTTCAAATCAGTGATACCGAACATTAACATCCTACCAACTTACTTGACCTTCCATTTCCCTGCTACTTAGATCTCCCACTCTACTACCATCATGCAGCTGACTATCCCCACACAGATATTATTCGCATGCACGAACAGACAGAAAGTATTGCAACTTTTGTATAACTGCGAAGCAAAATCCAAAGGCAAGCCCTTTTTAAAAAACTTTTCCCTCTGCTTGGGAGTCTGACCTGACTGTTCCAGATACCTCACGTCTCAGTTGTTTTCTACCTTCGGAAGTAGTCCTACTTACAGTTCTGTACCTTTCCTGCCAGTTGCACAGTGGAAGCTGGCAAAGATTTATCTGAAGGGCAAGTTAAAAAGTGCAAATTTCTTCTTCTTTAACAGCGTCTTTAAGAAAAGAAACAATCTCTGTCGAAGCAGAACACATGCGCTGTGCCGTGTATACACACAGGCAAATGCATCCCACTGAAAGAAGAGAGAGTGCAGCTATCAACATGACTTACCCTGAAACGCAGCTGGAAGAGGACAGCAATTGCTGATTTACCAATTGCTGGTAAATTCCTCCAAGAGCCTGCCTAGTAGTAGACTTATTTTACAAGGAGCTTGGCAAGCCTCAATGAATCACCTGTGTACAAGCCAGTTTAGTAAAAGTTCTACGGTAAATGAAGGGAAATAAATCTCAGATTTGACCACAGAGTTGAATTATGCAAGATGCTATCCCAAATGCCTCCCCCTGCACCACCAACAGTAAGCAGTCTTTTTGTTCTTGTGGCTCTAGCCAACGCACTGTACTGAGGGAGCTAGCTGTGTCAAAACCTGATGCGTAGTTTGTTCAGGAGGTCTAAAATATGGCTCAAAGCATGCACCTAAGTGCTTAGTTACTCTCAACTGGCAGAGCTAAGAACAGTATGTCGCCTCTTCCCCTCCTCAGGGCCCTGTTGCTTTAGCGTTCAGTAAAACAGAGCTAGCTTATCAATAGGCTGTTAAGCCTTAATACTGACACTTAGTGTAATGGATATACAGTAGGAAGATATTTTTTTGTGTAGAATGCCAAAGGGTTGGATATGCCCTTTACCTCCCTGCTCCTATCGACGAGAAGCCAGAGTCTCCACTGGATAGCGGGCAGTAAAACAGCCAGATTTTTCAGTCTTTTCTGCTGAAGCATCCATTTAAAAAAGGAAAAAAGCAATGAGAATCCTAAGGAACAAAAAACCAAACAAAAGGGTGCTTGTGCTCTGATGCTGCAAGCGAGGAGGTGCACGTGATCAAGCTGAACAGAAAAGGAGGAGAGAACTAGTCTTTCTTCAAGTCCTTGGATTCAAAGAGCTTGAGGCGCTCCTGCACCGTCAGGCCTTCCTTCAGACTCTGAAAGGGAAGACAAAGAGCAAGCTGTTAAAATGCTATTTTGGGGGAGGAAAAGGGCAAAGTCCAATACAGACAGCTGGCACAGATGCTCAGGCAAAGAAAAGGCAAGAGATGGCATCCTAAATGAGATTAGAACATGCTCAAGAAAATGCACCATTATGGCGTGGTGTTATTTGGTGAATCAACCCAAGATGGAGAAAGGCTACAGGTGAACTGGATTTGCACAGCTAACTTGCGTGGGAGAGCGATTGCCTGGGTATATTCTGCGGCAGCTGTAAAAACCATTTTAAATTTGTCAGTTCCACAAAGCTGCCCTTTTCCTCTGCGTCACAACAACTTCATACTAGGATCCTGAACAATTTTACCTGCCTTCATTTTTTACTATACTTTCCCCAACAAAGACTCCTTGCATTTTTTAAAGTAATGGGAAAAACTAGTTAATAACCCTGCAACCAAGCCAATCTGTATATAGCATGCTCGTTTTTTGTGTGTGTGTATGATTGATAGAATATGCAATTCTTTGCCTTTTTTCCTTCCCCGCTTGGCTTCACCGGTGCCTCCTTGCTGTCCCTGGCCTTGGCTCTCTCCCACTGCCGGCTTCCCCCATCCCTGGCTTGAAGCAGGGCAAATGGGGACGAAAAAAAGAAAACTGATTCAAGTGGCAAAATAAAGAATCCCCTTTTATATAGTGAGAATGAGGGATCTTTTGAAATCAGTTACAAACACGGAACGGATCGAATCACAACCCGTGTTATTCTGCCAGTGGGAATGAGCCCTCAGACTCTCACAGTCAGTCAGTGCAGCCGTTGGTTTTAGTATGGGATCCTTTTTTCTGCTCTTGCAGATAATGCAACTGGCGTCTCAGGCAACCTCTGGCTACCCCTGCTAAGTTGCAAGTTTTGATCAGATTCACCTGTACCAGAGTTTAGCATGAGTGGATCAAATGGTTGCCTTCTGAGTGTAAGCTCTGCTTGTTGTGGAGAGTTAAGTCTGAGGCATGCACATTCCCTCCATCATGCATGCTTTGTCCCATGCCCTCAACATAGCACCCTTTGTGCATCTGAGAAGGTGCATAAATCCTCGAGCGATGAATGTCAGTGAGGACAGAGTGAGGCAGAAGGATGGGTGAGTCACAGGCAGCCATTCATTTGTGCTAAGTTCTAAAAGTCTGGTTCTTGTTTCTTCCACCCAAACTCCATGTAACTTGGGGGTGGGCAGGAGATTCTCATTAGCCATGGAGATGTGCGCAGGACATGCATTAAGTGGGCTGCCCCTCAGAGAAGCAGCAGTGTTTGGTAGGTACTGGATGGATTACCTATATGACTGGAATCTGGTGCATTTCAGTTATCCCATGAGACCTGCTCAATAACGGACTGTCATTGGAAGCAAAGACAAAACAAACAGAAACAAGAAACACATAAATCCTAATTGCTTCAGTGGCTCAGCTGTCCCAACCATTTCCCCTCCCATTGTAAGAACAAGGTAATGTAGCCCTTTGGATACACATGAATTCCAAGATACAAGTTTGCTTCCTTGCTCAATTAATAAATGAAGTCAGCAGAGTAAAAAAAAACCGTACAACTTGGCAATAAAGAAGAATCAAACTGCATTAAAAACAATCTGGGACTTTTCTGTGTAAAGGATAGAAATTACATTAAAATGGTGGCATACTAACAAGATTTGATTTCAGCCTGCACATAACAATCTATCATTTGCATTTTGTGAGTGCAGGTTACATACCATATCCATTCAGATATTCTTGGGCCATTTCAGTATCAATTATTTGAAACAGCATGCAGCTAGGTATCAAAGTGTTTTTTTAAAATTAATTCTGTGTGAAGGTTTGATGGTGTTAATGAGGACTTTACTCCTCCAGCCTTCCAAATGTGCTGGACTGTAACTTCCGGCATTTTTCATCAAACTGTCTATGATGGCTTAGGCTGCTTGAGAGTTGCAACCCAGCACAACAAGGACTGTCTGATTTCCACCTCTCTCTTAAGCTCTCACACATTACCATTAAACCATTCAGACCCAGAGATTGTAAGGGGGGGGGGGGGAAATGTAGAGAGCTGGCATTCTGGCAAATCAACGTAGAATTCAGCAGACCATTATAAAACTATTTTCTGTGGGTGCCTCATATGTGGTAGTGTCACAAAGACCACAAAAACGCACCTTTGACCTGATGTTTCTTAATTGCCGGCCAACACTGGTCCTGTCTTTCTTCAAGAAATCAGGGTTGCTTTTAGACTTCATGATATCTAGATGGGCAAGAAAAGGGAGCCGTTTTACTCTCCTGTCAAAATCACCACAAATGCAAAGTGTCTTTCTACAAGATGGATTTAAAAAGACACCACCGAGAAATGGCAATGCCCATCAACAGAAGACTGACCATAGCCAGACACCGTGCTGTTCTCCGGAGACTTTTCACCAAGGGCTTCAGTGGCTGCTTTGAGCTGTTCTTTCAACCGGCTTATGTCACAGTCTGCTTTTGCTTTCACAATGCTGAGTTCTGTGTAGATGTCTTTATACTTATCACTGGCATATTTTTTATCCTTTGGGGGGAAAAGAGCAATTTCAGTTAAGGAAACCTATTCAGTTGAATCTGAAAAACTGGTAAAAAGACATGCTGTGGGCCATCAAGGAGAAACAGGCTTCTATTCTGGAAAACTCAAAAGACAATGGGAATTACAATGAGATTTCTTACAGCAGACACCAGCCAGAATCATGCAATGACTGATGGTATGTAAACTTCTAGCTTTGGATTTGGTCAGTACCTTGATAGGAAATGGCCTCAGAGCTTAGTGTTACCTGTCTTGCATTCCATGATAGAAGACATAATGGAATATAAATAGAATAAACAAAGTTCTTTAAGGGCTATCCTGTGGTGAGGTGGGAGTCTAAATGGACTGCCAACAGGTCCTGCTGCCATGACCACCATTCTGGGATATATACCTCTTGCTGCTGGATCAGCAAAGTGATCAGTAAAGTTGCTCTAGGAGCCTCTCGTTGCTGACCTCTCTATTTTTACCTTTCCAGTAAAACAAAGGTGGCCTTAGCTCATGTTCAGAGTTGGCAAGCTTAATCTTACATGGCTACCACATTACATATCCTTCCAACAATGACTCCCCTGTCAAGTGACAATCTGCCAGGAAGCAGAAACTGATGTTTTTCAAACGAAGAAGAGATTTGTCTACTCCAAGACTATTACCCTCAATGCTGTTTGCAATTCATCCTTCAAAGAGCTGATTTCCTGCTTCAGGTACTGGATTTCTGATTCCTTGACTCGCAGCAGGACCTGCAGGTGGAGAAGAAGAACCCAGGCATACCTTTTATGTCAAGGCAAACAGATAGTCAATGAAAAAAAAATGTTTACCATCTAGAGTAAAACTATCTAATAATGTGAGTCTATCTCACACTTGTTGGCTCCTTGAAAACCACTAAGCTTTTATTTAACATGGAATTGAAGCAGAGATCACTCACTTCCAACTCGTAGGCATCCTTCCCTTGGGTGAGAGGTGAACCGGCCGTCTCCATCCCACCCTCCCCAGTCAGTAGTGTTCGTAGCCGGGTGATTTCTGCAGCTAGACGGTTGTTCAGCTCCTATGAAAGTACCAAAAAATTTCTATATGTAGCAGTCCTGGATAAACATATTATCATTTATAGAGTGCCACTGAACTGAAAAGTCACTTCAGAAGACCCCCAAAGCCACACATTTCTCTTTCCCAACTGAGAGTTATGAGGGTCATGATAGTCAACCTGGTTGTGTGCATTGAGCTCCTGGTTCTCCCTCTGGCACTGACGGAGGGCCTGCCTCTCTGCCTCCAGGGCCTGGGCCAGGTGAGCGTTTTCCAAACACTTCTGAGAATACTGCTCTGAGAGGACTTCGAGTTCACGCTGGACAGACTGAAGCTCCTCCCTAAGGTGGAAAGGATCAAAATAAAGACTATAATGCAAGGCCAACCGTAATTAAATTGTTGCTTAATATAGGACATGAGGCAACAATGGCTAACCACTTTTATTTCAGGTCATTTTCCTATTGTGAGATAATAGATCTCTTTATGAATCTCTGAATACAAATCTAGGCTTGATTATGACCTATTCTAAAGAATTACAGGTCAGGATTGCCACCCATTAGTAGAAACATTTAGGCCAAGCATGAATAGGTAAGTAAAAGTTATTAATGTAGATTGTCAAGTTAGTTCCACTGTAATAAATACAAGAAGAGTATACAAATATTTACCACAATGGCTGCTGTACATAAATGCAGCATTTGTGTATTTATTTTTAAAATGTGCATATGTGCTACTTTTAGTGAAAGATTTCAGGGCAGCTTCTAAGTAAAAAATGCCAAAGAGATGCTTACAGGTATTGTCTCTGGAGGGCTTCGATGTCTGAATTGATGCTGCTAATTTGGGAACGTTGAGTCTTCTCCAGCTCTCGCTCAAGCTCCTCCCGGTGAGCATTCTTCATGGCTTCTATGGCTGTGAAACAAAAGGAAGATTGCTAAAAGTGTAACTAACCCTCATCTTCTGGTTTCGCCACCAGAAGAATAACCTAATGCTAAGTCTGTTCACAACGAGGCTGCTTTTCCCTTTGCTCTCTACCTGAGATGGTAGCAGCAGTCTCTTCTGCTAGCAAGCGATCCTTCTCCTCCCGTAGTTTCTCCAGTTCTCGCTGATGCTGCCTTTGCAAGTCTTCTATCTTTTTCTGATGCGTCTCTTCCATAGCTGCAAACCCTCGTTCACATGTTGCCTGGAAAAAAAGAGGTGGTGGTAGGGAATCCTGTTACATTCTCTGTGTACATTTTTGTGATCCAACTTAAACATGGACATATGATTATGTAACTGGATGAAAGGCTGGATAGCCAGAGAGATGGATACAACTAAAGGCACAAGACTGATGGAATAAACATGCATGAGAGGGTTGGGGGGGGGGGGGGAGATGGCATATTGGCTTGGTTGGAACTAATCTTAAAGATTCATCATACCTCTCCAATTGTAATTTGATGGGAAAACTACCTGCAAGCTGGTTGAGTAAGACAGTGGTGTTTCAGAACCGTCCAAAATGGAAACTTGAGATATTTTAAGCCACAGGAAGAGGCTTAGTGGCCATTTTTATTAAGACTAAGTGGGGGATATTCAAGCAGCTGTGCACCACTGTGATATAGCATAGCTATTGAATGGAAGTAGTAAACTGAACTAAACACTTACAAAATCAAAGAAATGGCCTGAACGTAGCATTATCTTTGTCTTCACTTATTTGTAAGCATATATTCATAACCTGCCTTGAGGTGAAAGCAATTATACTGTCCTGCCTACTTGCAGTCATCTGGCTCGTAATCTGACATGAAGAAATCACTGCAAAAAACCACGAAACAAAAACCCACAACCGTTCTGGATCACATTTAAAACCCAGGGGCATATATCACTTTCTCAGTGTTATTTCTTGTTAATAACTCCATGCTAAAAGATCTAGTCCTCTGCAAGGGATACTTGGTAGGATACTTAAAACGATTAGCCCTTTAAAATTACATTTTGTAGAGTTTGTTTAGTTGGTTTTAAAAATGAACATAAAAAGTGTCCTTCATAGTCAAGTAAAAGTCAAGTAGTCAAGTAAAGAGAATTCACTTGGTATATTTTTTGCCTGAAACAGGAGTATTTCCTTTCTATGCCTGCTGTAAAGCAGATCTTCCTAGTACTTTATTGTGAGAGTCAATAAAATTCATCCTGTAAAATCTTCTCCCTTTATATAGCCTTTATATACTGCTGTTGAATTAGAACCTGAATAAGAACGTTTTGTCTTTCCCAACTCACTGAACTCAACAAGGCATTAGGATCCAAGATCGACAGAAAGGTGTAATTACAACAAAGGTTTGAGGAACAGTCACAGGAAATCTATCTGGAGTTCTTAGATGGCAAAGTCTTGTGTAGGTCACATCTGTTGTAGTTGGAAAATATCCTATCACTCTCTTATTACCACCTCAAGCAACTGATGTCATGCCTGAAAAGGACTGTAAAGCAAGATTTCTAATTATTTTTTATGGGCTAGTCCCCAAATACTTATTTATTTAAAATGTACTATTTGCATAACTGCCATGGGGCATGATTCACATCTCTGGAAGTTATGCATGGTAAATTTAAACAGGAATTTTCCCCAGCTCTCTTTTGGCCCTCGCCACTAAGCCATCTGATTCTAGATGCCTATTTGCCTTAAAAGAAAAGGAGGGAAGGAGCAATGATTGCACTGACATGAGAGAAATTTACATACATGACTTATTAAAGATTAAATTGGTTTTAAAAAAACACCTTAAGATTCTCAAAATCTTTCTGGTATTTCTCCCGCAGCGTGGATGCGTTCCCTTCGAGGTGCTTATTCTCCAATTCGTCTCTCATGACATTCATCTGGGCTTCCAGTTCTTGAATGCGCTCTCTCAGCCCATGCATGGCATTCTGCTCACTTTCTGAGGCCTGAGTTCCACCATTGGCTTTATTTGCTGCCCATGTTTCTCTTGCACCAGATGCTAATGTGGGTGATGTTTCTGGGTGCTGTTTCTGGTACGCGTCCAAAGATTCCTGCAAATGCTGTAGGTTCTGGTTGTAATGCTCCTGCAAGGCCTGCAGCTCCTTACTGTGGAGGACTTGCAGTTCTTTCATCTTGGTCTGGAACTCGTCCTCCAAAGCCTGCATTTGCTCAAGGTGATGCCTTTCTAAGTTGTGCTTATCTTGCACAAGGACATCTAGACGGAGAAGCCCCTCCGTTTGTTCAGTCTTTAGCATGTCCTTAGTCTTGTTTAGCTGCTCAACGACATTTTGGATTTCCTCTTCATAACTACCCTGGAGCTCTGAAATCTTTTTGCTCTGCTTATGCTCTTCCTCTTCTAGGAGCTTCCGTTGATTGTCGAGCTGCTCTGCTTTGGCCTTGAGTTCTGCGTTCTCCTTTTCAAGCACAGAAATCATTTCTGCATACTCATTCTGCTGCTTTCGGAGCAGTTCTTCATACTCTTCTCGGAGGGAACCAACTGCTCGTATGCGTTCCTGACACAACGCATCAACATTTTGAAGAGAGTCCTTGTACAGCTTGGCCTCCTTTGCGTACTCCAACCTTGCTCTGTAAGCCCCATAACAAACCTGGGCCTGGACAATCGCATCCTGCACTAATAAAGAAGAGTAACGCTCCAGATCCCCCATGCAGAGATCATAGGGAGGACTGTAAGAAATCTTTAGGAGTTTGTGGCAGTCTTTCAGGGCATCATCAGGGGACAGAGATAAAAGAGCAGCAGAGATTTCTTGGAGGACATTTGCCCTGTCTTTGAGCTGCTGAGCAAGGTCATCATGAACAGCAGCCAGAGCCTGACTGCTAAGATCCTGCAAACTGTGGGCTCCTGCCATGCAGCCCTGAAGGCTTGCATCCCATGATGTGTGGACTCCTCCTGAAGTGTCCTCTTGGATTTCAAGGGCTTTAGAAATCTGGTGCATAACTCCATCAAAGTCGGGTGTCCTGTAAGCTTTAATGATTTCCTCCAACATGCACTTGTGTTGCTGCAGGGCCGTTTTAGTATTGTGGAGGTCTTCTTCAATGGCTTTTAACCTCTGGTGAAAGGATTCTCTCATTTTCTGGGCAACAAACCCAAGCTCTGCTTTGATCAGTGTGCTGTCTGCAACTGACTGAATGAGGCACTCTGGGACATTTGAACTCAGACTCTCCATTTCCTTGCTATCTTCTTCATCCATAGCACCCAAGTGCTTCCTCAGCTCCCCTACCTGACTCCAAAACTGATCTTCCAACACCAGCTTTTTGGATAAAACGTCAGCCAAGGCTACTGCAGTATGTGAAATATTGGAAGGCTCTAACAGAACGGCATCCACCGTGCCATGAATCTCTCTAAGGGTCAAAGAGATCTTAGAAGATGCATCTCTCAAAGACTCTGCTATCTGGTTGATCAAAGAAGATTCAAAAGCCACCCTCCTGGAAAGCAACCTCAACTGGTCTTGTCCAGAAAGTTCCAGTTGCTGCAGGGGAGAAGGAGTTTTCTTCTCTTCAAGGTCTTCTGCATGCAAAGACTGGGCTGAAGGACACTCTTCTGTTTGATGATCAGGCAAAGAAAATGTCAATTTTAACACCTGGATTGCATTAGACAGAGTACTTTCCATACTGGATAGGGCATTCAAAAACAAGTCTCTTTCATTTTCTTTGTCAGATCTGGGCAACAATCTTAGCTGTTCTCTGCACTGGCTTAAGCAAACCAAGGCCTGGTTGTTTCTTCCATGAAGCCCGCCCAATTCATTTATGTGGTTCTCCATCAGCTTAAGTTTTGACTGCTTCTCACTTTCCAGCTGTGAAACCAGCATGCTGACTTGAGTCAAACTGTCCTGAAGCTGTTCCCTAAGCTGGGCTTCTGTGCTGGCCCACTGGTGATGAAGGGCAATGAGAGTGTCTTGGTTGTGGCCTTGCTGGCTTTCAAGTTTCATGGTTACATCTTTGAGCTTTTCTTCCGTGATATAAAGTTTTGTTTCCAAGGAGTGAATGATCGACAGATAAGTCTCAGAATCACCTGCGGCTGGATAACAGGGAGCTGGTTCTGAGGACATGCTATCTTCAGAAAGGGACCTGTCCTGGCTGGTGTCTGAGGATGTGCTGCTGGTCCATGTCTTCTCTGATCCATCGGGGTGAACGTACTTTTGGCACTGAATGCTGGAAAAACGAATCCTTTGTCTTTTGGCTCCTGGAATTTCTACATCTGGTTTTGTTGAGTCCTTCTGAAAAACTTCTCTTTCATTAAAGTCTGTAGTCTTCGATGGAGACTTGCATTCCTCTGTGTTCATCGCTGTATGCTCACATATTTGCCTCTGACTGGTATTGGGGACTTCATCATCATCCATACCATGGATGACCATGCAATCTGAGACTGGAAGTCTTCCTTCCACTTGTAAATGTTGCACTTCCTCTACAATTTGTCCAGTATCAGCTATGTCTGCTGCTATATTCTCATCAGACAGTATTTTCAACACATCTTCTTTGGCTTGCTGATTTTCTTCCATTTCCTCTATGCTGCTGCTCATGGCGGCCTTTTTAAATAAAGGTTCGCCAAAATCTTGATCCTTTTTCTCAACAATTCTCAAATGGGTTTCCCTCACTACTCTGAGCTCTTCCTCCTTTTCTTTCAGGACCTTCTGCAAGTTCTGAAATTGTCCAGACACCACTTCATAGGAACGCTCCAAAGTGTGATAGTTGCTCTCTTCCAGTTGCAGTTTGGCTTGTAGCTTGGCCACCTCATTATCTGACTCGGCAACTTGATTCATCAGCTCTTGAAACCGGAACTTAATCTGATCCCTTTCCTCCTCGAGACTCTTTATGTGATCTACAAGGTTCTGGATGCTTGCTTCCTTCATTTCCAGCTGCTCCTCCAGCTGGTGGACAATTTCACTGCTTTCAAATTTGGCTGTCAGTTTTTCCTTCTGCAAAATTTCCATCTGCTGCTCGCTATTTTGAAGTTGATTCTCATATTCACTGGCTTTATCTTCTACTTCCTTCAAACTCTGGATCAAAACCTGCTTCTCCTTCTCACAGCTTTCTAGCAAAGCCTCATAATTCCTCTGGAGTTTCTCTTCCATCGACATCCGAGACTGCTCACTGGCACTCAGCTGCCGGCTCAGGTCCGCAATCCGATCCTGGAGCCGCTGTACTTCTTTCTGGTAGTCTCTTTGCAAAGCCTGCTGTGTCTCCAGGTCCCTCAGTTCCTGGGTCTTTTCTAACAAAAGTGCTTCTGCCTTCTTCAGCTTCTGCTCACTGGCTTTTAACTGGGAGCTCAATGCTGTTTCGCTGTGCTGCCATTCTTCCATCTGCTCTTGCGCTTTCTTCTTCTCGGCTTTCAAGTCATTCTTCAGCTTGGCCAGAGTCTGCTCCTTGATGGACAGCTCTGCGGCGGCATTGCTGAGTCTTGCTTGCAGGCTCTGAATCTCGGCCTCATGGTGCCGTATGACGTCCTTTGCTTCCCCGTAGCTCCGCTTGAGTGACTGGATCTGCTGGTTGATAAGCTCCTGGCGCTGACATTGGGCTTCCAGCTCACTCTGGAGATCTCGATTGACCTTATGAAGCCTCTGCCAGGCCCCCGATGAGGAAGCGGCTGCCTCAGTCTTGAAAAAAAATTGATTAAATAGGAGATTAGTAACACTCTTGACTCCCAGTTCTGAGTGTCACACCTCTGGTCACAGAACAACTCCTTGAAAGGGTTTGACCACACAACCCATCTGTTCCAAATTTGGATGTTGCCAGTATTGTTTTGTTTTGCTTTTTGTTTTTTTAAAATCGCTTTTATTCAGAGAAATAGGGTAAACTTCTTCCAGGTTAACAAACAACATGGATGATAAACACCAAAACAGCTTTAATGCAAGACAGCTCAAGAGAAACAAACTTAATAAAACAAAATAAAAATGATGGACGCCACAGGAAAAAATAATGACACAGGACAAGGAGAAGAAAGATTTGAAAAGGAGTGAAAACTGCAAGGAAGAGATGATGGCTAGCGTGCCTATGAAACCCTTTTGTACGTCCTGGAAGACCTACCTTTGGGGCTCAAGGCTAAACTGGAAAACCTATTCTGATGGATTTTATTTTTGTTTGATGGGGCAATCTAATGACTAATATTGTGTATGCAAGTGTCCACATTTAAGTAAGTCTTTGCAAAGCAAACCATACAAAGCTTGAGATCATGTCCTAGAGAAGTGAGACCAAGAAGCAACACAATGCCTCTCCCCACTCTTAAGAGAAGGCAGCTGCCATGGTGAACTCATTCCTGCCACATCTTTGAAATGAGTGTTTTCTGCATATTGCAAAAAAACAACACACGCAACTGTAAGTGAAATTTAAAAATATGGTGCCTCTGAATCTGTCTGCTGTGTTTGTTTTATATTTAAGCAAAGACAAGTGAGAAGGAAAGAAGAGATACGATGAGAACATAAAAGTTAGAACAAGGAATTACTGGAGAGATTTGAACCAAAGTCATGATGCATGCACAGAGAAAAACTTACAAAGAATCATGCAAGAGTCGGACAAGAAACAACGTGGCTTGGCGAATACACAAACAGAAAGAGGAAAGAAGCACAGCGTTGAGCCTAATAATTTGGCCTGCCTTGCTGCACTGTAATTTCTGGCAGGGACAGCCCACAGATGTGACACTCAGGTACATTAAGTCAGATAACATGCTTCCACAGGAAAAATAAACTCATGCAATATTATCCACACCCAAGAGAGATTAGTAGAGTGGCCTCTCCACCCTCCCCGCAAAAGAGCCAGAGGATATGTTGGTATCTTGGAAAAAGAGGAACAATAGTCATGCTGAACTTTCTTTTTGCATCCAGTGGGCTTCAGGAGCTCAACTTGCAACCAAGCTCAAGGCAGGAGATATGCAGGAAAGGAGGTTACATTACAAGAGATCAATGAGGGGCTTCAGTTCAACATGCATGCGATCAAGCCCTGGAAATATACAGAACCTTGACTGAGAGGAAAACCTAAACATTTGACTTAGGAATCAAAAATGGACTCAAGTCCAGTAACGATGAGCTCTGTTCATTTGCAGAAAAGTGTAACCAAATGTTCATAAGGATCTGAAACTGCCAGCTTTTCACAAGTATCATTTGCTTCCCCAACACAACACAAAACCAAGCAAGAAAGGACTTTTTTTTTAGGAAAAGATAGAGACAACCAATATGGGTATGGTTTGTTTATCAGTATCCACATAATAAGATACAACACTAAATACATAAACTGTTATGTTTCCTTTTATTGGCTGCATTACTTATTGATGAGAATTTTGTTTTACGTTGGGGACTGCCGTCTAATTAAATAAACTGAACCAATCTGCCATAATTTTAAAACAAACCAGAGCAAACTTCAGAGTAAAGAAATCCCATGCCTCTTGAGGTTGTTGCCCTCCTATTATTTACTCTTACACTTTATCTTCTCATCTACAGCAGAAAATACAGACCAGGTGGTACTTTGCCTGTCGCCTAAAAAAGAAGCAGTTTCAGCTACGGTCTTGATTTTGTTTAAGAATATTCCTGGGCAAGAAACTTGAGAACGGGTAAGATAGCCAAGAAGGGACACTTGTTTCTGTACATGTACCTGTAGAAAGAAGATTAATACCACCAAAACCTTCTCCCTCCCCATCAGATGACTGAAGGAGTGGCACACACTGTCTGCAATACTGGCATACTCACAAGCACCTTGGACTGAAGCCCCACTGATAAGAACCACAATCACAGAGAAGGATCTTCCTTTTACTCTCCTACCTGTAGAACATAGCCTTCTCGGGCACTCTGTTCACGGCCCAAGGCTATTTTCAGCTGGTCCTGCAAGACGCGATTCTGCTCCAGAAGTTCGGAGGCTGCTTTCTGGCTTTGCTCCAACTGAAATCAAGACAGAAAACAGGAGAAGGAAAGATGAGAATGGCCAAAACCATTCGCAGGACATCCACAGCTCAGATCAAAACTTGGCTGTTAAACCAAACATGCTGTCAAATAGAAACCAGGTGGGTAAAATGGAAAGATTTCCCTGGAATTCATAAATGGAAGTGTTATCTTTATATGCTGTCAAAGCTATGGAGCAGAAAGCAAAGAATTTTGGTTTAGGAAGCAATTTCTCTCACAAACAAAAAACCCAACTGGTTCCACGCCACACCAAGGTCTCCTGCAGCTTTACCTGCCAGGGTTGTTCCTTATTTCACACACCTTACTTTTAACGTGAAATATTCCTGGTCCTTCCAGAATAGCCTCAGGAGCTCTGCTAACATACTTCGGGTCTGTAAGAAACACTACTTATGATGCGTTGGGGCTTAAATTTCTTCCCAGATACAAGCGACTCGCACCTGACCCAGATAACAAATGTGACTTGGCCTGCCTTTTTGCAGCCTCTGAGATTGAATTATTTATGATAGAGGCCACAAGAGCAACAGGACAGAACAAATAAACTAAGCATAGTTAAGATGCAGCAATACCAAAATGAGCTGAGCTGCTGAAGTTTGGAAGTTTGGCATAAAGGAATAAAAGCAAACTGCTTCAACGCCACCACTGAGTTGGTAGTTGCTAATATATCTGTACATTCCTCCCCTAAGACAACTTGAGTTTGAGCTCTTTCTCAGACCACAATGTGAATATTTATCCAGAGATTAGCATATTCCTGCCAAACAAGATTCTAATACAGAATACAAATAGAGAAGGAAGAGTGGAAGAATGACTAAGGGAACAGCATCTCCTCACACTTTCAAATCAGCCTCTTTCTGCTTCATCCAAGGCTAGCATCACTGCACTAGTACTTGCATCAGTCCTAAAAAGGCCTTTCTGCAAAAGCTCAAATTCCACCGACTGGATCCACCACATACCACCCTTCCCACTTTACCTCCTTTTCCAGGAGCGTGGTGAGGTGCTGCTTGTGGAGTGTTTCGCTGCTGTCCTCTGAATGTGCGAGATGCAAAGGGGCAATGGGCACTTGCTTCTCCTCACGTAGCGGCGTTGTCTCTACTTGGTGCCAGCGCTGCTCTATCTCCACATGGACGTTCTGAGACTTGGTTTCTGAAGAGATGGGCAACCCTGGGAGCCTGTCCACCTCCATCCTAGAGAGGTCTTCAGATCCTCCCCCATCAGGAGCATCCAGGCTTTCAAATCGCTTGCGCCTCTCCTCCCTTCGCCGAGCGCGTTCTCTCTCAAGTTCCCCCGAATCTGCATCTTGGGGACCAGGCTCTTTGGGGAAGGTTGTGGCACTGTCCTTCAAATTCTCGGCCACGTTTGCTCGTTCCTGTGCCAGAGCTTGCTGGATGGGACGGAACTCAGCCCAGTCAAAGGTTTTGGAGCGACCTTCCCGCCTGCGTTCCCGAGCGCGGCTGCGCTTGTGTTCGGGGTCAATCTCTGCTTGCTCTGCATCTTGCTTCTCACTTGGCTTGGGACAGGTGTCGAAAGAAGAGCTGGTTTTACTCCTCTCCTCTGGCAAAGAGCTGGTAAGAATGAACCAAAGGAGACAGAAGAGCAAAAGAGTGTTAGGCACCAACATAACATTTACTCCCACATACTCCCTTAACTTTATCCTAGGGAGAAGACTGAGCCAATGTAGTGTAGTGGTTAAGGTATTGGGCTATTACCAACCAGGTAACCTTGGGCAAGTCACACTCTCAGCCTCAGAGAGAGGCAAAAGCAAACCCCTTCAGAACAAATCCTGCCAAGAAAACTCTGTGATAGGTTTGCCTGAGGGCTGCCATAAGTTGGAAACAACTTGAAGGCACACCAGCATCACAACAATGTGGCCCAAAAGAACTCAGTACAGAACTAAAACCTGTCAATTTCAACCACTCCTCCATCTCTGTAGTTTCTGGCCATGAATTGTGATCTACATTTAGCACTTAACATCCGTCAGTAAGTGGTACACAAATACGCCTTGTCTTCAGCCAGAACCAAATTGATGTTTTGAAGCTTTGCAGAATCATTTTACATCTCAAGCCATAGAAAAACATCTTAAGAAAATAAATCTCAATTCCAAACATACCCAAACATTACAGGCAGGAAATATTTATGTTTTGAAGCTGGGTAAGTAATGAACTTTGATAACAATGCTAGTCAACTAGGAAGCTTTGCCTTACTATGCAGGCTGGACAGCAGAACAGTTTCTTCTTGTTTTGTCCTCAGCGAAGGTGCTTAAAATCCCACAAGAACAATAGAAAGTTCTTGTCCACAGCTTGAATAAAACTGTTCACATTAGGGCTTTGGTACTGGTGACTGAAAAATGATGTGGTATTTCTAACCAGTCCTATTAAAAGACATCCTAGGAAACAATATTCAGAGGAGATTATGAAATGTATTTTTCCTTTCATGAAGGAATATATATATATAGATATATATATATTCTTCGTGGTCTCTGCGAATCATACAAATGGGTTCTACTGCGTCTGCACAGTCAAATTAGGAACTTTCTGGAATCACTGGGCAAAGTAGAGCTTGCAACTTTTTGGCGGTAGCTCTGCCCCTCCTCTATATAAGCCCAGTTCCCACACAGGTAAGCAACCTGTCCATATATACACACAATGTGATGTGGATGGTATATTTAAACATTTTTATTTTGATATGCATTCCTCCATGAGATCCACCCTCGGGGAAGAAAAATGTCATTCCTGGATCAGCTGTAAGTACTAACAAAATACAAATATTGGACTGGTTCACCTGTTTTGAGTTGCAAGCTGCCCTAGCTTTCTGCCCTAGCTTTCTGTTTTAAATTGCTGTAATCTTTTAGGTGGTTTAGTCCTCCAAGTGAAGATTTGGTTTCAACCAGTTGGATCAGTTGTCAGACTCTAGCTTAACAACTGTGGGGAAGAATGAATATAGGAAAGCAAGCAACTATTTGAAGAAAAGGACAACGGACATGTCTGCAGAAGGATTCCTTGGGAAAGGTTCTCCATGAAATATCTCCAAGCTAGTCTCTGTACTGAATATTCAGTCTCCTATATAAAGGGTAACTTCACATTCCATAATCTCATGCATGCTGTGCAACCTCACCTTTGGCAGTGCCACTTTTGCACCTAACAAAAATGGAAGCCATTGCACCTTTGGCTGTCTGCATGAGATGTTCCTTTCCAAAGCTATTCAGAGTTGATGCACAAGTAAAAATCATGCAAAATATCTGTTTGTCACTAATGTGTACACCCAGAAACTATAGCTCCCACTGCAGCTTTGAACACATACAACAATGACAGAATGGACACTTCAGCACCTTTTTATTAGATTTTTATATGCCCTTTTCTGTATTTATATAGGGGGGGAAATGTAGAGTATGAAGAAGCTGTGGCTTACAGGCCTGAATTTCAAGGTACTACATTGTTTTGCTTCTTCTAAAGACAGGAATCAGCACAAGGCCTAATGCAAGCTATTCACTGACAAAGAAAGCTGCAGCACTCAAGGTCAATACTGAGGAAAGAAAAAGAGAGCAATACACACAGGCAGCAGACAGGCAAGGTAAAGGAAAGGAGTTTCAGGCATCCGAGGAGAGCCTAAAATGAATAGTCAGACAAGGCCTTTCAACAAAAGATAACACGTGCCAGCCTTCAGCATGCAAGTTTGCAGACTGGGTTTTAAACATAAGACAGTAATAATCTAACTCCAGTGATTCTACAGAGAAGCATTCAGTCACGGACCACAGAACAGAACCCCAAAGTAGACTAATAATAACAAATACATTTTATCACCAATACCATTCAAGTACTCCGCTCAGAACCACTCAGTTTCATTGGAGAAAGTAAACAGAAAAATAATCATAGTGACAGGCACTAGCTTGTCAATTCTACCTAACTTGCCAGGTATCACTACCATCCGCTGCAACACTGCCTATTAAAATGGCAGCATCTCTATGACTGTAACATGGATGCGTCAGATTACCTTCCTTTCTATTGGCTTTGTGGAGTGGCTGCAATGAACTGCAAACCTATGCGCCCTGGCACAAAAGCATCTCAGAAACAATCTGCTCAGAAGCACCAGATATTTTTCTCATTGTGCGTTCCATACTAAAAGCTTTTGCCATGCGAGGTACAATGTCTAAAAAAAGGAATACCCTAAAGACACCACATCCCATCTGATCTTGGAAGCTAAGCAAGGTCAGTCCTGGTTAGTACTGGTATTTGTGCCTGCCTTAGGTCCTAACCATCCTTAGTAACATGATGCAGCTGAGGAATGCTCTGTACCCAATCCTAACTCATAATATAAGCCCTGCCACAAATTATTTTCGATAACACACGTCTTGAATTACTTGTTCCAAGAAAATGGCACAGCGATGGAATTTGGGCCCCAGCTACTTGGTTGGATCTTCATATGACTATCCATTATTCCTGTGTGCTTGATCATTGTAATTCAGAGATATTGAGAAGGATTTACTACATTGGTAGAGCATCTGATTACATGAATAGCTGCCAAACAAAGAAGAGCTGCAAGAAACACCATAGTCCTTTATTGTTTCAGCACTAACCCAACTGTGCACAGAAGCACCCAGACAGCAGTGGGATGATGAACTGTGCAATGGATTCATGCTGGTGGCATCTTCCACCGTTGCCTCCTCCTGATCAGACTGGATGTCTCTTACATGGTACACACTTCCAACACAGAAAAGTCTCATAAGATTAGCGGACCATATGAAAACATAATGTGAGTAAAAGCTACTACTTCCAGGCAATCACGTGTAATGTAATGCAATGTTTCTGTACGTTTCCAAAAGGCAGCAGCTCATAGTTACTTTATATTTTTACATTTTATATTTTCAAATACTGGCTCAGCTATGGAGACATTCCCATGTTGTCAGGATGAAAGAAAGGGACATCGCTGTGCCAATAGAGACAACTGAGTAGCAAAACCAGGCCCTGACCCTTTGTGCCCTCATCTCCACCCTTGCCTGCACATTTTTAAAGCAGAGAAGCAAGACTCGTACCCATCCATACTGCAGCATAGAGAGGAGAGCATGCAGTGAATCACAAGATATACAAACCACAAAACGTTAATACAGGAGAGAACACAGTTTTCCAACCTGGGCTTCAGCACCGATAGTTTCAAAGAGAAGCTTTTCCTGGGAACGCATGGAAATTAAACATATGAAGGAGTGAGGAGAGAAAGAGAAGAGGGCACAGAAGCACCCAGACAGCCATGGGGTGATGTACAAGGAGAGGTAAATGGATCCCTTTGAATTCAGGTTGCTGTTTTTTGGGGTGTCCTTAAGCCAAAAATTCTGCCTTAACAAAAATGTGATGCCAATGCATACAGCCCATTTGCTCCTTCCTTGACATAAGTAAAGGGAAATGAACTAGAAAAGGTTGATCTGCATGACACTGAAACCCAGGTTTATAGCACAGTGCACCAAGGAGTATTGCTATCTTATAGCGTTGTGCTACAAACCAGGTTTGGGTGTCGCACAAAGTTATTTCCTTGGTATGTTAACCCACACATGAAAAGGGAAGAAGCGTTGCATGCATTTGTTTGCTGCTTGCTGATACAGCTGTTTATCCAGCCAGGAATTCTGGCTTGAAGTAATTTGTGAGCACAGCTCATGCCAGCTGTTTTTGTAGTCTCGGTTTATCAGAAGAGATATCCTTAAAGAGCTGATAGGGACAGAGCAAATGGGGTTAAGAATTAAAAGACAAAAGTGGTAGAGGGGTAAGATAGAGGTAGGGAGAGAGACAACCCTTTCTAAAAGCAGACAAGTGGTGCTTTAATTGTTGTTCAGAAATGTGTGGCTTCCGGAAATCACTGAAGAACACAAGATAAAATAATATGTATAATTGCTTTAGTCTTTCGGAAAAGTGGCAAGGATGTATAAACCACCAAAATTGCAGTTGTCAAAAGGATCAAATCTGTCATGAAGCACAGTATCCATGATGAAGCACTGTGGATTCTAAAGAAGCCAAAAGGTTTGGAAAGATGTGGGGAAACTAACATTGATATTCTTGCTGTTCTGTTTAATTTTGTTAGAATAAATGCTTGCTTCTGACCTATAATCTATTCTAACCTCTCAAATGCGTATTTAGGGGTATTCTTAAGTGGAAGGATATGGGAGGTTTGAGATAGAATGCTACTGACTACAGAGTTAATATTCCTTAAGGAACCTAAAAAGATACTGCACCTAAAAGATATTATCAGACGGCAGCGATTGTGCTTATGCACATACAAGGGTCATACTGCAATGTCAAATTGGATTAGATGCCATCTGTTATCTTTCTATACTGCTCTCTTCTAAAAGCACTGTAACACACAATACAAGCGACTGACCCAAAGTCAACAAATGAAAGGAGATTTGAACATGGGTCTCCAATCCTTCCCAGTGTGTCTAGACACTGCACCACATTCCTAACAAATGGTGCAAAACTGGAAGAGGTCATCGCATCTGAGAAATACAACAATCCAACAGCAATTGCCATACTCAGAAGAGGGGAATGGGGTTGGAGGAGTGGAGACTGAAAATGAATAGGTTCAAAAAAGAAGGTGTGAGAACATGTTAAAAACAGGAAGGGAAAAGACCAGCTGTCCTCATTTCCCATACCTGGTGACATCCGGCGCTGTGGTGGGCCGGACGTGCTTCATAATGGTCTGGATCCAGTTGCGCCGAATCCCTGACGTCATGGCAGAGAGGGTGAATTTTCCTTCTTTAGTCTAGGCAACAGAGAATGGAAACATGAGGGAAAGAGATCTCGCTGAGCTACCTCTCAGGACTGGTCCCTGTGGGAATATCATCTACACTGTAAAAAGAACATATTTTGATATTTCCAATTGGGTCATGATGGAGCTTTCAAGAAGCAAAAGCTGGATCGATAAGGACTCCTAAGCTGTGGGCCAGATATTTGAAAGGATGTGTGTGATTCCATGCAGACCTCTGACATTTATGCAAGTGGCAACTATGATTCACCAACTGCAGTCACCTCCTGTCCTATCTCACCAGATGATCTCTGATGTTCCCCAAATTTCTTTTATGGAAAAGAAAGATGGATAATTGAACCTGCTAATTTTTGGAAAGGGACATGCATTATTTACATGCATTTTTGGAAAGGGACTGTTTTATTTACAGGTGTCAAAATGCAGGCTGGCTGTAGAAGCAGGACTGAGGAGAACACTTTCATTTTTGAGGCATGGACTCGCAGAAAATTGTTTCAGTCTCTTCAGATTACTGAGCTTAAAAAATTGACCTTCCGGCTAGACAAGATTTAGTTTGTTTAGTTTGTCTACCCTCAATGTGGCCCATGTTAAGATCACCATCTGAAAACGGCAAAACAAAACCAACAGCTCAGAAAGGGCAGGATAATGACCTTTCAAAGTTCAACGAAATAGGATTGTCTTGGCTGGTGCCTCAAACATATTTACCAAAGCTGCAAAAAATTACCCAGGACATCGTAAAAGAAAGATCTTTTTTAGCAGCTGCCTGACTTGCTTAAGCTGGTTGGGGAGTCCAGATTCTCAAATGCTGATCACGGACAGGAAGGTGCATAAATACTCACACAGTATTTAGGGCTTCGAAAATAATCAGCACTTTGAATTGTGCCCAGAAAACAAAACTGAAATCCAGTAAAGCTCTTTCAGAATTTGAGAAATATGATCAGTGATCCTCAGTCCACAACCTGGCTGCTGTGTTTGGATTAAGTTGGGCAGCCCATATGTACATTAAGTCAGATGTACATTTTAACATCACCTTCCTCACTACATGACCCATCATGTTCTCCAAGTTTCTCTTACATGGATCTGGAAGCCATAATTCCGCTGAACAGGGTATTCTGTGACATCAAAACACGTCGACAAGTCAATTTCCCCATCCAAATCAGCAGCCTAACAAAACAAGAGAAGAAAGGTTTAACAAAAGCCAGTTAGTGGCAAAACTTTGAAAGGTGTCTCTTATCTCCAACAAATTGCATGTGGTTATTTATTCATTTGCTCATCTATAAAGCACCATCAACATGCATGAGAAAATTAAAAGAGGGAAAGGATATATTGCCCAGAGGAACTAAAATTCAACATGGGGAGAAAAATCGGTGTGGGGTAAAATGGGTGCCAGCCCAAATGAAGCACAAAACCACCAAAATAAATAAATCAAGCCTAAATTCGCAACCCCAAAAGCAACGTACCTCCTCTGCCACAGAATCTCGGTAGTATCTCAGGCTCTGATCTGTCAGGACAAACCAATGTTTCTTCCACTATTAAACAAATAAAACAACCTGCTGTCATCTAAAGGCTGAGGCATGTTAATATGTGCATATATGTAAATGAGAAAAGGAGCCTGCCATATTCCATTGATGCAGTCACCTGTGACGAACAGGATTAATTCATATTCTCAAGACTCTGATAACAACACAGACTCATACCACTGAAAATGAGGACAATTCAGATGTCACTCGCTGCTTTTGCATGTGCCATAAACCCCTCTCCAGAATCTCGGTGTGGGGATTGGGACCACACAATAGGAGAACATTATTGCTTTCATGCTCAGCGTGAATGCTTTCTGGAGGGACTGTTAACCTGGGAAGTGTGAGCTCCCCCAGGTCACTAGACTGTAACTCCCAGCAGCCTGTCAACTGAGTTGCAGTTCAGCTGAAGGACTGAAAATTCCCATCAGTTAATTTCACTGTTAAAAAAATAATCTCAGTAGTTAAGAAAACTAGCATCTCTTCATAACACATGTAAAAAAAAATACTGGTGGTGGTTGCTATAAAACGAGTTACAACAACTGCAAGCATCTGGCTGAATTTCAGAACAACAATATCCCCCTTCAGATTTGTACAGAAGGAGATGACTTCTGCAAATGCACAAATATAAAAAAGACCTTGTCCCAGGGTTACCAATGACAATGTGTTATTACAGATTACAAATACTGTACACCAGCCCTGTCTCCGTGTTCCTTCTTAAACAGAAGGGAATAGGACGGGAAGTCTGAGTAAAGGGAGAGAGAGAGGGAACAAGCTGCTTAACTGGAGCAGGGCCACCTTCTCGCGTCAATAACATTGTTTGGCAAACCGGCAGAGTCTGGGAAGAGAACATTCGACCACGTTGCCTCGGGTGGAGGAGAGCAAGGCAAACAGCTGGTCCTCCCATTAAGAGCTGCCTCCAAGGCATTCTCATTTAGTCCAATTACTTCCCCTGACTGTATGGCAAGGTGCCTGGTACTGCGCTCAATGCTGCAGCCCAAGAAGTCAGAGGTGGAAACTGGCAGCACAGCCCGCTTTTGTTGACAGACCAAGGCCTTGATATTTTGGGAACTTGGACACAGAAGACGGGGAAGACTCAGGGCTGGGACCTTTTGCTGCTTTCATTTATTCCTTTATTTTTACAACTGATGTTCAGCAGTATAGGAAAGGCTTGCAATCCATTGTAATTCATCCCTACTTTTGGGGGGGGGGGCAGAAAAATGGTAAACGGAAGTGCTCATTCCGGCACTCTTCTTCACTGACAGTCCCAGAAGGAGACAGATCAAGCACATGTTTGCAGCTGTTATCGTTGTGATAATATGTACAGGGATACAGCTTCAGATAAGGAAGAAGTAAAGAAAGATTTATCTCTCTCTTATATATAGGGATGGTTTGTTTTGTTACTGTATTTACTACATGTAGAACTACTGGATCGAAAAACAGTAACCTGCAAAAATATGGATGAAGCTGAAATACAAAATAGTAAAGCGCAGAGAGGGGGGCTGTTCCACTTCCCTGAAGAGAAGGCAGAAAAAACTTTAAGGATTATTATGGAAGGTGCACCACATTCTGCTACAGCAAACAAAAGCAAGCCACCACATAAGACTTACCTGCCCATCTTCATACTGTTTGGTCAGCCACCCTTTCTTGAAATTCAGGAGGTCAGGCTGCAAAGAGAAGAGAAGAGCAAAATCTATGGAGTTCTCCTCAAAACTCAGACTGGCCTGTGATGCCCAAGTGCATGAAAAGAAAACACCCAGGCAGTCATTTTCATAATGCAAATCTGGACAGAAATGAAATCCTTGTATCTTCCTTACCCAGGAAATAAGTTTGTACACACAATAAGGAAAGAAAGTACAGTGGTCCCCCGAGTTGCGAAAGTAATCCGTTCCGGGATCACTTTCGTAACCCGGAAGTATTCGCTACCCGGGGGACTGCTTTTTTTGCTGCACAGCGTGCCGGAGCGCGCTGTTTTAAAGGGCCTGGGTTGCTTTTTTTCCCGCAACCCAGGGATTTTTTTCGGAGACCGGGGGCCATTTTTCCGGCCCCGGCTCCTTCGGATCCCGGGAATTACGGATCCCGGGGGATTCGTAACCCGGGGGTCCACTGTATAAGAAATGCTGAACAAGACTGGAGCTGAACAAGATCTGGGATGTACCGAAAACTGAGGAAATCAGCCACCATGAGCAGTACATACAGTTTGTTTTCCAACTTGGAACTTTTAACATTAGACTCTGAAAAATCCTGGAACATTCATTTCAAATCAAGTCTCACCTTTTATTTCAATGTGTTCTATCAAGAGGGGGGAAAACACAGCTCTTTGTATGTTACAACCCAAACCTTTCCTTCCCTCTTCAGCAAGACAATACCTATTATCCACATCTGGATGTGAATTTTGCAGCCATACGAATTCAGCACCATTGTGCAATGTACCTGCTGCTGATAGAAGCAAAATTACCTGAACTACTGAGTCAAAATGAAGAGTAAGGAACATTATAAGAACCAAGCAAAGAATCATCTGGACTCAAGCAGGAGTAGAGCAGAGTTGCAAGAACTACCTAGAAGTTTTGCCTTTAGAATTCTAGAAATGCTGCTGATGACACAATAACAAAAATCCGCCCGCAGAGAAATCCTCATGTGTGGTAGAAACCCATGAACTACTCAGCGTTTGCAATTCAGGTCAGAAGACCCAATGGGTATGTGCATGTATGTGTGTATATATATCGGCCTACCTTATCCATGCAGTTCCCTATTCATCTGCCAATTCACAGAGTCTTCAAGGTCTTGTTCCTCAATTCTCTGGCTTTTATTTATAAACTCTACTGGACATGGCTGGCAGCTGGAAGTCACATGGATGGTGGGATTCAAGCTACTGAATGAGCTCCTATTTACGAGGCCTCAAAATACACTGGACACTTGGCTATGTGTGTGCAAGAGAGAGAGAGAGAGACAGTGCATAGCATCTAACAGGCCTGGCATAGTCGGGTTTCTTCGGAAGCAGTACTATCCCTAAGGCAAGTTGTGACTTTAAAAAGCTGCCAAAGTGGGTAGCAAAGGAAGTTCTTCCCATCACCATACATGGTGGAAGGTGTGCAGGAAAACACACCCACGCCAAGTGAGCAGGGAACACTGGCTAGTCATTGTGAAAATGCTTCCAGATGGTCTGGCAGTTAGCCTGCAAGTGTGTCATTTTCAGTATTTGACTGCACAGAAGCCTACTTCAAAGGGGGAAAATAGCAGTCCCAGGTCAGTGCAATCCATCTGGCAAGCTTTGTTTTCCCCCTCAAGTGACTCTACACCAGTGATGAAGCTTGAAGGATGGGTATCATACATAACAAGAACCCTACTAGATCGCACTGAAGGTCTGTTTAGTTTAGCAGCCAGTTTTCCATAGTAGAAATGTGGATGGCACAGAGAACTGCCCATGTTTCTGAGCCAGTGACCACAATCATACTATATGGAACCAACTTCCATAAAATTTGCGTTTTGTAAAGAAGCCCTTCCTCCTCAGTCCTGAACTTACAGCTAAGCAATTTCACAGAGCGACCCCAAGTTCTGTGCTACGTATTAACGAGTGTATGGGACTCAATTCTTTCTATCGATGCCATGCATATTTCTAAACCTTTAACTGCTTCCCTCCCTCAAATCCCATAAACATTTTAACTTTCCTTCAAGAAGAAGATGCTCCAGTCGTTCAGTCATTCTGGCTTGCCCTCCTGTATACCTCTTCCAACTCAGCAATAGCCTTCCTACCATCATTGAACAGATGTTAATTTGCCACTGTGAAATCTTCCATGCTGAGATTACTTGTTCTGGATCTCAGACCAAGAAACAAAAGGGTGGCAGATTTAAGACAAAGGAGACCTCGTCTGTCTACTTGACAGAGGACCAACCGGGCCGGGGAAGAAGCAACTTCCACCTTTCAACACAAATTCACTCTAAAAATATGTTACACACACAAACTCTGAATGCTATCTCCCTCCCAGCCACAAAAATAGCCTCCTGTCCCGGAGATACAGTAATACGATCCTGTGGGACAGACCCACCGGATGCAAAGAGGCAATCCCACCATAAGAAAAGTCACCTGCAGATTTGGAAAGATTTTGGCACCCCGAAGGAAAACAAGGCTCTGGTGCCCCCTGCAGCTCAAAGAGCATAAACTTTGGTATCATAGTTGACAGTCACACCTGCGCATCCCTTTCCACCCAATGAGGATAAGAGCCTTAAGCAGCCTTCCTTTCCCCTTGTGATTCATTTCTGGCATCACCAAAGGATTACAGAAAATAACAAGAAGCTTATACATCTCCAACTGTTCCAGATTCCATTCTCACATGAGTTCCCCAACGGGCATCACAGTATCCATACACTTGGGACTGCAGCAAATAAATCTGCACCAAAGGGCGAGTGCACAACATTAAGTGATCATTTGGAGGTGGGAATGCAGGACAAAACATGGAGATGACAATTCCAAGTGACATCAGTGCATTTTTTTGGGGTGGATCACATTCACTTATGTGTCAGAGTGGTCAGGTAACTGCTTTAAGTGTCATGCATGCATGTGCAACCTCCTTGGAAGTACCACATCCACCATTTCCAGGAAAGGAGAGGTCCATGTGCGAGTATTAAGTGGTTCGTGTTGCTCTCCTGTCAGGTCCTGAGATGCCACCAAAAGTAGAGATTGAAGGAACTACATAATAGTTACTGCAAGAGGCGTGCCAACTCTCTGTGGAAGCATGTTATGTACACCCCTAAAATTAATGATGGGTTGACAAAAGCATCATCTGAAGATGCTCTTAGAAAGGAATAGGAAGTTGCCTAATACTGAGTCAGAACACTGGTTCGTCTAGTACACTGCTACCTACATGCCAGTGCTTCTCAGGCTCCCATTTTGGGGACCAGCAGTTTTTCTCCTAATGTGCCAGTGACTGCTGCCATGTTTGTGCCTAGTGGTTACTGCTGTATCTTTCTTTCCTGGAAACTTTGCAGAGATCAGCTGATGGCTCACATGGTGGCAATGGTCCATGGACTGCCACTTTGAGCAGCACTGGTCTCGATGGTTGGCAGCAGATCTTCAGGTAATGCATTTCAGTCTCTATTGGGAAATGCTGGGGATTGAACCTGGGACCGTTTGCATGTGAAGTGTTAGCTCTGTCACGAAGCTAAATCCCTTTCTCCTCCCATTTTGCTTACTTATTAAAGCAGGTTATTAAAATTACCTGCTTAAAAATCAAAGCTGTGCTCTTAGACTCACTTGTGAGACACACCTCTCCAGACAAAACAGACACGCAGAAAGGATGGGGACAAGAGCAGAATGGGAGGCAAGGTATTTGCCTTTCCCATTCCATTCCAAGCGCTACACACCCATGTGAAAAAAATCACATGCATTGCAGAGTGCTGAAAGTGTCGTCTTGTTCAACAGGCATGGAAAGACTCGCCTGTTGATAAACGTCCCACTCTGATAAGGCCAACCCAGTCTTCAGAGCAGTCTTGAAGCAGGAGAGAGAATTACAGGCAGAAGGAAAGAAAAGCCAAATAAATTGTCACCACAAAGTGATTTCACTGTCGTTCACAAAAACCTGCTCAAAGACAGCCATCAGTAAGACTTCTTGCTGATTGTACCCTATGTAACTTCTTGAGGAATAATATTAAATCCCTTCCCCTTTATATAGGCAAATCAGCTGGGGTTAAAGGTTTCCTACTGAAGCTGAAAGGGTAAGACATTAGCTCACAGTTTTCAAACCAAGAACCAAGAGCAACACAGAAGATGCGCATAACCAGCACTAATCTGCACCTTGGGCAAAAAACATGAAGTAGAGTGAACCAGTCTGGGTGGGAATGGAGTCGTTCTTAGGCGTGAAAGGGAGGAAGGTTTGTTTAACAAAGACCAGATAAACCAGTTTCTGAATAGGACTGGGCACCTGCTAAGAGTGGGGCCAACAACACGCATGTAGAGATCCCGGGCTGCATCTACGTTTTTTCTATTGAAATAAAAACATCTGGTTTGAATTCCTGCTCAGCCACTCTCTCTCAGCCTTGGAGGGAGCAATTAGTTTACAATCACAATATCAGCTCTCAAAATCCCTTATTAGCAGCCCTACCCCAGTTTGTTTTAGCACAGAAGCACAAAGGACTTACAGTCATGGAAGACTCTGTAGACCTTCTGTCCAGTGATTTTGCTCTACGGTGCGGGGACAAAGGGGAAGCTGACATATCCAGGATGGAGCTGGTTGCTGTTTCGGCAACGAAGTCCTGCAACAAGCATAGAGATCGCAAAGACCCTTAACTTGCAATTGCAAGTTCTACTTCTGGATTAATACTTGGAAGCCCCCCCCCCCAACTGTCCACCAGAGCTCTATAAAGAAATCACTTCCATTCTTTTGCAGACATGAAACTCCCTAAGCAACACAGGCATTCTTAAGGAAGGCTTTCAAAAACAAATTGTATGCACACCTCCTTTTGTAACTTCTTCATCCTTCAGCACTGGCTATATTGGATTAGAGCCGACGAGGGCTGCAGGTCAGTAACATCTGTACAACCGTATGCTCCCTAGCCCAGAGCTAAGCAAAAGGTTTCAGAGAAAAGCAACAAAATGTATACAGCCCAACACTCGTAGGATATCTGTAGACTTCAGAAGTCTGGCTTGTGAACTAAGATAGGAGGTGGAAACATGATGCAAGAAAGAGACCTGGAAATTGCAAGACCACTTTGCAGTCTTACCCGTTTCCTGGGGAAAACCCTCTTCTCGCTCCTGCCCTGTCGAGTCTCGCTGGTGGAAGCGTTGGTCTCCATATGTTCAGCATTCTCGATATCTAATGCCTCAAATTTTTCAATTACCTGGGACCTCCTGGAAAACAGACAAGAGGGGGAAAAAGATGGTTTTAACAAACAGAAACAACAACCCTCCTTAAAAACAGTTCCCTCTCCCCTCTCATGAGAGCACATTTGAAATACTAAGATGTCAATATTTTTCACTGTTACAGTAAGACCTATCCTGTTACTCAGTTTTACTAAGCTGGGGATAGTCAGAAAATAAGGAAATTTTTTTTGGGGGGGAGGGAGATTTGGGACATGTGTGCGCGTATGCACACATATATCATATCAAGCCCATACCAAGATACTGTATGCTCCAAACGATTCACAATTCTATATATATTTTCTCTTGAATGAATTGACTTCCTGCCTGATTCTATAGAAGAGGTGGGTATCACATAGTCTGTGGCCCCGAGGACTTTTCTGTGGCCCCTTGTTTTGTCTGGAGCCCTCAAAGTCCTCTGATTCACCCCCAGAATGATCAAATAAGTGGGCAGAAGAGCTCCAGAGGGTAAACCACCCCACGGTTACTTTTTCTAGGTTTGCAAAGTGGTGCCTATGGAGGGCAGACAAAATCTGCCAGGGGAGAGCCTTGCTTATTGTCAAGATTTTTTTAAAAGTATTTTTCTTGGAGAACAGAATTTGATGTCACAGCATTGTTCCTATGAAGCTGTGTCGGTATAATTAAGATCGGATTGGAAGAATGTTCATTCCAGTACTAACTTCTAATCAGCAAAGTACTGTTGGACTGGATGGGACCACAGGACCACAAAATCCCAGTATCGAGACAGGTATTTTTCCACAAAATTGGGCTCTGGGACCAGGACCATAGCATGCCACACGAAGAGAGGGAAAAGCAACCCAAGCAAACCCACACCAAGACACCTGAAGAAGAGACAGATCCAAGGGATGGCTGGAGAAGGCAAATTTTCAAAAAGGGACCCTGTATTCACCTCCTTCTTCATACGTCAAGCTACCTGGGTTTCAACCTTGGTAATAAATTTTAAATGGGCAGCAGTCATTTACTTGCTTTTACAATATTGATTTCAAGCTTTCATCTCAGTTCTGGCAAAGACAAAGCAGATCAATCTACAAAATTAACATCTGGCTTGGTCAAAACTGGGAAGGCTTGGAGGGAAATCCTGTTTGCTCAAGGAGAAAAAACCAGAATAAAAAATGGAGTTGGGGCACTGAATTCTCATGGAAGGGAATTGCACCACTGAGTTATCTACAGCTTGATTTTTATGCGTTTGGTTTTTTTAGATGAGATGGTAGCGAAGCAGGCGGAGTATAAAGGCGGACACGTCACACAGCAGGAGAAGGCGGAGAGCAACAAGACCTGAAAGAAAAGAAAGCTGGAATATGAATGAACAGAAAAATTGTATTTTCCCCTTCCCCGACCCACAAATAAAAATTAAAAAAATCATTCCAAGATTTCTAAAAGAAAACAAAACAAAAACATAAATCATCGGCAAAATAAAATGTAATCATTGCAAAACTCCAGAATCACATCCCCGCATAGAGTGCATGGTTACTTTAATCGTCAAGGAAAGAGGGCTGGGTATGGGTTATGCCCAGGGAGGCATTTTGGATGGGCAGCAGTGTCCACAATGGGACCACCTCCATGATTCAATTCAGAGTCTACTCAATTGGTGCCTGAAAGTCTTTGCCAGGAAGGCCTGCAAGCAACCCACAAAACTCAAGAGCTCTGAAAAGATGACAAGGAGAGGAAGAGGGGGATGCTTAGATATTCACCAGATACCCAACTGCAGCCAGAGAGCTACAAAATGGCAGTGAGGAACTGATGGTATCCTTCTTTCCGCTGCTGAAGTTGCTGTTATAAGCCTTCGAGTCAACTTGGACTTATGGCAACCCTATCGTAAGGTTCTCTTGGCAAGATTTATTCAAGAGATTTGCTACTGTTGCCTTCCTCTAAGGCCAAAAAGAGTGTCACTTGCCCAAGGTTAACCAGTGGGTTTCCACAGTTGAGCAGGGATTTCGAACTCTGGTCTCCTGGAGTCCTAGTCCAACCGTCAGGCCACTAAACCATTCTGGTTCTCACCCCTTTTTCTTTTCTGAGAATTAAGGCCTGGTACAGATTGGTGCAAAGCGCTGGCCTGGGGCTGATTTTAGGCCTTGGGAGAGCGGGGCCCTACCGCGCTGCCTAGGCGCCATTTTGGCACGCACATGTTCACACATCGCACGTGCCTTGTGTGCCGCGTCCAAACGGTGTGGTACACAAGGGATGTCACTGCACCATTCCAGGGTGCTAATGGCTCCTTGGCAGTAGCGGAGAAAGAAGCCACGTTTCACGGCTCCTTTTTTATGGTGCATCATTGCAGCGACATGTGCTTGCTGTGGCAATGATCTGCGGGAGAAAGGGGTGGCATCTCGCCACCCATTTCTGCCCCTCTGTATCCCTAATTCCTTGACATTCTCTTCTCCCATCCCCACTCCATTTTGCTGCAAAAAAAGAACTGGGAACCAGCCTTGGGAGTGAGGGGCACACACAGACCTCCCTCCCGCCATGTCTTCCTTGCAAAACTCACATCCTCGCCCTTCCAAGTTTGTAACCATGTGAAGGCAACCGTGGCTCCTCAAACCAACATCCACTGGGAAAGGGAAGGAGGTTCCCAGGTGCCAATGCCATGCTTTCTAGTGTGCAGGAGAAGCCAAGGCAGAGGAGACCTGGCAGGACTTTCCATGCGTGTTAGGTCAAAGCTACTGAGCATGCATCCCAGGGTTAGAGCAATTTCTAAGCAGAAAGGGATGAGGGAGCTCACTTTTTTGATTTCATCATAAGCGGTTTTATCGGCTTAGTTTGTTGCCCAGTGAGAAGAGGTGTTGGGCCAGGAATAGCCCACAGGAGACAAAAGAGATATATTCTCATGGAAGGACAACTTTGAGGGTTGGGGTTGGAGAAGAAAACACGACTGAAGTCTGTCAAAAGGCATTTGAAAAAGCATACTGCAGTGGGAATGGCTCATTCCTTTAAAAGGAGAGAAAGAAAGAGAGAAGTGGTCAAGAAACAATCTTCAATATCAGTTTTGTTTGCCCGCAGTAGCGGTCACGCTCCCGAGCAAAACCGACAAGAAATGGTCAAGGCTGTCTATAATTCTTCCTCTCTGACAAGCCAAATTTTGGGGCCAGGGAAGCCAAGCTCTGGGAATGGAATGCAATTCTGCAACCTTGGGCAAAACGTACCTCCTGTCATTCACTGGTTCTGCACAACTGATTCGGGTTGCAGTGTGAAGGTCACTGGGAGGCTGCCTCGGATTCAGTGACTCTCCTGGCTTTTGAATTTTCAGCAGGCCGTGACCACTCACTTTCAAGCGTCTCACTGCAGCGGTAAAGGCTAAGGATATGTGTGTGTGTGTACATGAGAGCAAAGATCTTCAAACAAATGACTTTATGACTTGGTACTCCGTAATGTTTGTGAGCTAATCTGCTACAGAAATCATGGTGCAAATGCAGAAGCGAGGAAAAGATTCCCACAACTTTCAAAAATAGGCTTCTATATATAATCCATGCTCAAGATTTAAGGGCACCTCTAACTGCAGCAGGACAAGAATCCTAAACAGAAGAGTGCTTTAACAGAGGAACCCAGCCAACGTCTGGTACGCAAATGGAACGGGCACCCCAGTCATCATTACGACCATCATCACCTGGACTAGCAGATCTAAACTAACTAACTAGGAGATCCTATAAGTTTAGATGAATATGTATGGGAAGGTGCTGCTGAGACAGACACAAATGGAACAAGTGCCCCACAGTCTCTATTCCAACTTCAGTTGAGCCTGGCCCTCAACTCAGTGCATCTGGATGCAAACATTTGCTACTAAGGCACAATTCCAAAAACCTACAACTAGAAGTGACAATGATTTGCACTCAATATGGAATGGATGGTAACCTATGGATGGTTACAGAAAATTTGTCTTGATGACCAGCAGGGGGAACTGAAATACTAATGAACTGTAAGAGATGCCAAAACACGCTGGCAGAAGGCTGATCTGCAAATATTTGGACTTTAGCTCCCAGAATTCTTTGTTTCTCGCCATGCTGGAAGGGAAGAATGGTAGGTGAAGTCTTAATAGCTACCTTTTGCCCATTCCTCTACTGGACTCTTCCACGAACAAATCCTACTTTATTTTCAGAGGTCTTAAGTCTTTAAGCACTTGGTATTTTTAAGGGAAACTAGGACTAGCTACCTATAGGTGACTACAGCCCCAACTGCACCTACGTAACAGGATTTAAACCTATTGCCCTTATTTTAGGATACGAACACACTATGTACTGGTTTCAAATAATCTTAAAAACACAAGTCTCTTTCAAACAGTCCTAGAAAGCACAGTATTTTAAACCAGTATGAAACTTGTTTCGGGCGTAGGTGTTAGTTAACCAGTTTGCAATTTGTATCTGAAACTAAAATCCATTGTTATTTTATAGCATAGAATTCTTGGCTCACCGCTTTAATTTGAAAGGAGGACCATGGGCCTGCTATTGCCAGCTGAAGTACTGAATCTCAAAAACATCATGCAAGACGTGCTCCTGGTAACCTTACGGATTGCTTTTTAGGGCAAGTTTCTACCCCTCAAGGGAGCAGAGAAGAAAATGTGAGAAGAGCAGCTGCTTGGAAGGAATAAAGGAGGCAACTCGGGAGAGGAAGATGTGGCTGGTCTTGGTTCAGAGGGAAAAGGCAACGATCAAGGACTCCATCTGGGAGTTCACCTGCTTTTCTTTCCCCCTCGCAGCAGAGACCAGTTGCATTTTACAACTCTTGAGTTGCTTCCCCCATCAGTAAGCAGCAATGGCCCATCTGGATTTGACAGCTGGTGAAATGAAGAGGGCGCATGGAATCGCACTATGCTCCACCTGCTTGATCCTGGATCATGGCTCATCTCAATGCAAGGAACCTAAGAGTGAACAGAAGAGGAACATGGGGACCACAGCAGGCAGAATGTTAGCTGGATTTTTCTGGCCACTTGACAAGCCCTGCTTTACAGAGGTCTGATGTTAAACTGAGGAAAGGAGTGGGTTTCCATGCACACCCTGGAAGTCAGGCATCAATACAAGAGGAGAGGGCGAGGAGACAGGGCAGAGAGAACTCATCCAGGTGCAAACACAGACACCAGGCGCCTGCTAAGCATTCATTCGGCTCCAGAAACTTGACAAAGAGAGTCATAGGTAGGAAAAGAATGTTAATTTTAAAAATAACTAGCAATGCTCAGTAAGAAAAAAAGAACAACACAAGCAGCTGAAAGCCAAGCAAAGAGGCAGGGTGGGAGGACTCGCAAGACAGGGAAATGTTAAATTCACTGGTGCAAACAGTTTAACAAAGCTTTGAATGGGATGTTCTCTCTAAACCGGCCCAGACATGGGAATATTTTTGCGGGGATGGATCAAATCAACATCTATTGACAACCCTTTCCATACATACAAATCCCTCTTAGGTAGGCTATATGTGAAATGCCCAGATTAAAATAACAGAAGTGTGCTTGTTTTATGCTCTGTAAACGTTTCTTAACAAGCACATCTAAGAGAGTCAAGATTCAGGAATCTATAGACCCACAGAATGCAGCCCATGTCAAGTTAAAGTGGGATCATACTGTTCCGACTGTCTACTGTGAAAGATCTCTTAAACTCCAGCACTGCACTGAAGGATTTTTCCTGGGATTATTCAGAGATTGCATTAAGTGTCACCCCGCCACCCCAGCCTAACATGCAGAAAGCTCTTCAGGCAGTACTGGAAGCAAATAAATATCAATAAAATGGAGCCATTCAACCACTTCATGCGAGAGTGAACATGTCTCCAAGAACTCGAGGGTGAGCAAGGAGAGTTGACAGCTCCCCTTCCACCGAGATCCTGTGCCCCCTTTTTCCCCTCTCTTTCCATACAGGCCTCATCACGCCAAAAGAGAGAGGAGGAGGAGGAGGAAGGGAGAAAAGGGATTCTGAAAGGCAAGTTCCAACGATCATTTGTGAGGCTTCTGGATTGTCATCCCAAAAGGCACACGTACATCGACATGCAGAGGAGTGGGTGTTTGCAAGACACAGTGGGAGCTGACTTGCAGCCAATAAGGTGGGGCTCTCACATCTATTGTAGAGTCAGGCTACAGGACCCACGGCAAGCTACTGCATGGCTTACTCCACTTTCCCAAATGGTGTCCCTTCCTATACCTTGTATGGCTTCTCTCTTTGCTTATTTAGCTGGCTGGTACCATAGACTAGACTTGGCTCCCCCAAAACAACCGAGGCACAGAATGAGTTGTGTACAGCATTCAAGCCCAGTCCCAATATGATGGGCCTTGTGGTGGGCTCCCCAGAGATGGTTGGGCTAAAGCTCCCAGTAGACCTATCCTGAACAACCAAGATGGAAGAATGCTGGGAGATGCAGCCCAGCAAGATCTGGAAAGCCTCATCATTCTCAACACTAGGGTAGGCCTATGATGCATTTTAGAAGCTTTATTTAGGCATGGTGATACTTTGTTTCAAAAATTAGGAGGACTAGAAACTTTTTCTTTTCTCCAACTGGGGATCTTTTTTTCAGACTTCAGAGAATGACCTCCCAAACATACCTAAGCATTTTGGTACGCTTTGCTATCAGCAAGAGCTTCTGGCTTCCCTCTCAGTGGGGCCATGGCTCGCCTCTGGGTTTTAGTCCAATCCTTAAAGCAGCTATCCAAGGTGTCGAAATCTATGACCCTAGATCCTCGCATCCATTAGGTCCAGGTCTGATTGATAGTTCCTTACGTTCTGACCAAAACTTGGAACATGGTAGACATCGGTCACCACTGGCCAGTCTTCAAGCTACCTTCTAAGCAACATCCTGAAATGCCATTGCATTGCCAAGGAACATGGAAGACTGTTTCCATGGAAGAAGCAAAGTGAGATAAGCTTTGTTTTTGTCTCACCCACCCTGCGAACAGCTTTGTTTCACTGATCAAGATCCACACTGTTCCCCACACTGAGAGCCTATGGATTCCCTTGAATTAGAAAGCGGCCAGCAAATGGCCATCCCGTGCCCTTACCTCCTTTCGTTGCCGAAGAGGCGAGCCACCTCCTCCCTTCCGGGGCTGCGGGCTCGGGACCTCCACTCGAGCCGCTTCCGCTCCACTTGGAAGGCCTCCCGGTTGCTGATCCGAATGGCTCTGGGGACGTCAGCCAGGGTGGCGTACTGCCGGCTGGCTCTAAAAGCCAGGGGACGGCCCAGGTGCTCCGTTCCCCACGCTCCGTCTCTGTCAGCGGAGTCCTTGTTTCTTGAGTCCAGGGCATTGAGAGAGAAGCTGTACACCATCCGGCTGCCCGGGTGGGGACCTGGGGAAGGAAAAGGGCGACTCTGCTCCTGGGAGGGTGATTTGGGGTCACCGTACCTGTTGCTGGGGGTGCTGGGGCTGGGAGGAGATGGCAGAGTCGGCAGCTGCTGCTCTTCCGGCTTGACCTCCTGCTTGGTCTTCTCCAAGGAGAAGTAGCCGCTCTCGACGCGCGTCTTACGCCCGCAGTCGTTGCGGTCACCGTTCATGGCGCTCTCATCTAGGAGACACACAGGGAGAACTGATGTTACTCGAGCGGAATGAGATTTTCCTTCCAAGTGTGTGAAACTCAGGCAGCATAACTTTATCTTAGAATTACAGGATTGTAAGACTTGGAAGGGGCCACATCCCATCCAACTTCCTGCCACGCAGGAACACAAAACTAAAGCACTCCCAAAAGATGCTCATACAACCACTGTGTTTTAAAGACCTCCAAAGATGGCTCATGGCAAACAACTATTAATACAATGCCATCTGCCATCTGAAAATGCTGAGTAGAAAAATCCAAGGCAAAAGGTTGGCGGTGACAGGAGCACTGAGATTTACATCCAATTGAAGAGAGAGAGCAGACAGAATTAGAAATTTAAAAAAAATTTTTTTGAACCAGCCACATAGAATAATGGAACACATTATCCCATGGCTTAAAGCTAGCAATGAAAGGATCAGGCGGAACATATTTGGGAAGGTTAGTCCATAAATAGGGCACCTGTAGAAAGAAAGGCTTTCCTGGCTCACCATCTGCCATTGTAGGCCCAGGAGAGTCATTTTTCAAAACAAGGACGTTTTCGAAACAAGTCCAATATTTTTTGACACCTGGGATGCCCTAAGGGCCAAGATGCAGCCCATGAACCCCCTTTGATCGCCCCTGTTTTAGGGTCGGGGGGCATTTTTGCCATGTTTTTGGTTCCTCCAGACTATTTTAGGCCCAGGAGGAAGTTTTGTTTAATTGACACTTATGTTGGCTAATGGACAAAGGCAACCCAGATGCTTCAAGTCAGTCTGATGCAGAAGATCTGAAATTGCCCAAGAGGCACGTCTGATGTCAACCCAGCAGAGCTGGGAAATAATTTGTTAAACAATTGAGTAAATTACTCAAGCAATCGGACACTGAGTCATTTTAAATGGTTTTTCGGGGAATCCAAACTTCTTAATGTGGTTTAATCTTTTGACATTAATTTTCCGTAACCATTTGATGTTTACGCATCTGGGTCGACAGTGACATTTCTGCAACAGACAATCTCCTCTTGGCCCTTTGTTGCAATGTTCACCATGAGCTTCTCTTTAGGCTTGTGTATCTTTTAAGGCTGACTTGGCCTCTGAAGACTGGTGGCTAATAGACAATGCTATGTACCTTAGCTGTTGGAATGAGGGGTCAGAAAAAGAACCATAGTTTGGACATTTAACCGCAGCCAATGAAGGAGATAAATGTGATCTGTTTGTATCTGGCCCACCAGAAGCAGCCTTGGGAGATGCCAAAGGAATGATAATCTGGGAGCTGATACTATTTTCAAGATAGGACAGTGCAAGGACAGTGGTTCTCTTTGCCTGCTCCTCGGGTATTTGCTACTTGCAAGGACGTTTGTTTTGTCTGCAGTGCTTTTTCCCCAAAAGAAGAAATAACCCTCAACCAACCCCAAAGCTTTCTCTTCTACACAGCAGAGGGTGAATGCTTCCTTCATGTGTTTTTCTTATCTGATGACTGCATTTTACCCAACTGTCCTTCAAGCTTTTTGAAAGAAGCCCTGGGTACCAATTACTAAAACAACTTTCCTGGATTAATTGGGGGAAAGGAGGTTTACATGGAGGTGCTTATGCTGGAATGGACACCCCTGAGAGAAGCCGGACAAAAGAGGAAAACAGTGCTTTTCCTGCTTTGCAAACAGATAAGAAAGCCAGTCTTGGTTCCTTCTAGGTATCTCCAAGAGGGTAAACTCATCATCCTGAATAGGAAGGAAAGACCTCTGACCTCTACATTTCGTGACAAACAAGACAGCAGATGCTGCCAGATTAATCAGAAGAGATTAAAAAGGCAAACAGTTTGAAGGTGGGGGACCAAAAAAAGGAACTCGCCGTTTGGGGCTTGGCAGTCAGTGCTGGACTGTTTAAGAGGTTGCACAGAAACCTGGAGTTGCCAGGCTATTGCTTCACCCTGTAAGATGGGGAGGATGAAATCTTCTAAGTACTGGCAGACTGCAACCCCCATCTACCCCCACTTGTTTATGGCTGATGGGAGATGCAGTCCTAAAACATCCACATATCCCCCACCATGGCCAACCCCATTCTTTACAATGAAAGAAAAAGGAAAGTCTGGGGACGCTATTGCTCTGGGAAATCAACTGGGCCACCTCCTCCTGGATTCTCACCAATATACAAGCCCCACGCCCTACTGAGGAATCTGGCAAGGTTACTGAGTATGTTCTGTTTTTGGGATGCACCTGAAGTGACCCGATTTAGCCCCCTGCGAGGCTGTTTTGCTTCCAAGGCTTTCCTTTTATCACCCGGTTCTCTGATACAGCCTCAGCGAAAACATACGAGACAGGATCACTGGGAAGTCAACACCCATTTCTTAGAAACAGGGAGAGATTTGCCTGCTTATCTTTAGATGTTATCCAACCCTTTGCAGAAACCAAATCATTGGAGAGGACATGCCTACCTTCAGCTTGCCAACACCTGTCCTTAAAAACTGCCATGCTTCGAATCAAAGAGGAGGGCAACTATGGAAGGCTAGGCTCTCCTACTTCATCTGCAAAATGGCCACTGGCCTCAGACTCCTTGCAGAGGCATGCCTGCTCCTTCTGCCTTCGCTTTGGGGCTCAACTCTTACCTTCTTTGCTTTCCAACGTTGGGTCCTTCAAAGAGCAAGCAGAGGGGGCCTGGCCTTGCACAGGGCTAGGAGCCGGGCTGATGCCCCCGTTGCCATCAGGCTGGTCCTTGCCCTTCATTTCCTCCTGCCAAAGCGTGGACTTGGTGGTCGGGACCTTCTCCGCGCTGGGGATGTTGCTGCTGGTGACAGCCATCTTCGCCGGTCCAGGTTCCTGGAAGGAAAACCCAATGTCAACCGTTGCCATTTTCAATACAAGCATGGAGTGGAGCCTCCTTCGTCCTTCAGGTAGAGAGTCTTGATGCCAGTTTCAGAGATGTTCTCCAGGGGAAGGCAGAGTCAAAGGCAAGAAGGGGGGGAGACCAAAAATCTCTACTGTGGAATGATCTCCGTCTCTCCTTGGCAGTTTTTAGGTGCCATGTTAAAACCAACTCATTCTGCCAGGCCTTCTCGGTTTGGCTTCTTAGCCTGAGCTTCTTTTTTAAACCCTCTTTTTAACAACCGTATGTGTTGTTCTGTGGCCGCTTTTTACAACTTTGGCTAACGGGAATGTTCAATGGCTTTCCACTGTTGGTTTCACTTCTGGTTAAAATTTGATGTCGGTTTTATTGTTTTAATTTGTTTGTTTCTTAAATTAAACTGCCTCTAGTGGTTCCTACTGGAGAGATAAGACAGAATTTTTAAAAATTATAGTATGTTATTTACCCCTGAAGGCTTTACAACCCTAGGAAGGGTTTAGGGTTTGAGAATGCCCTTTATATGCATGTATACATACATACATATGTACATACATGCATATGACTTTAATGTAACCCTCTCCCTCTTTTTTCCTTCCTCCTTTTTCTAGCATTCTGGATCTCAGCGTGAAGCTTCTTCCGACCCCGATCTCAGCAGAGCTGAAGGCCATTGTAACTGTAACGTGTATATACAAAGATCTTATTTATAGATTTTTGTGAAGCTGCCAAATACAAAGGCTGCTACACCAGGGAACGGCTAACGAAAGACTTCCCGTAGGTAAAAGGGGAGCCAAGTGTTGAGTTTACAGAAGAGAATGGAAGAGCTTTTAATAGCCTCCCCAAGAGAGCAGGAGTCAGAGATGGGGGGGAAGCAGAGCTAAAAGTAAATTTAGACATCAGGCACATCGATGTCTTCCAGAACAAGTGGGCCTATGTGTACAAACACAGGAGCCCAGCTGACGTCCAGGCCTTTGTTACATGAAAATGGGGGGGCTGATGATTTGAGCATTGGACTATGACTCTGGAAGCCAGGGTTCGATTCCTAGCTTGGCTATGGAAACCCAACGGGTGGCTTTGGGCAGGTCACTCACTCTCAACCTCCAAGGAAGGCAATGGCAAACCTCCTCTGAACAAATCTTGTCAAGAAAGTCTCAGGAGAGAACCAAAAGTTGGCAGCTACCTGAAAACACACACGTAATTGTGTGACAGTTATGGGGTTTGCCATTTTTGCCACACCTGACACTGGGCGAATATCTTCATCGCTTGCAGCTAAGTAACCCCAAAGGTAGTTTGACTCATTTGCCAAAGGGGCTTTGGGCTTCCCATCAACCTCTCACCCCCACATACAGCCTCAACTGGGAAGAGATCAGCCTTCTTCCTTGCTTTGCATTCTCTCCCCCAACGCCAAAAATCCTATTTACCTTATTTGGAGCTCAGGAGCTTAAATCCTGTCAAGTTTCCAAGAGGTTGCCACAGCAACCAAGTATTATTCCAAAAAAAAAAAAATTACATTATTCTGCCAGCATTCCCCACCCTCACCCCTTTTCCAGGTTTTTTTGTTTCGCTTCCAAAAAACTGGGGATAAGGAGAAGCAAAGGGCTTCAGGGGCAGAATTTATGCCGTGTTAAGTTCTCTTTGTGGCTCTTGCCTTCCTTTTGCTCTTTGCGGAGAGGAGATACACCGCATCCCTCAAGGGTCTCAGTCAAAAAGGAGGGATGGGAATTGTCCAGGTTGGTTCTTTAGGAACACAAGAACACAGACCCACAAAAACACACACATACAAAATCCTGTGCTTAGGTGTGGACTCCTGGAGACAAATATAGCACCAGAACAAAAGGAGCTCACAACAGAGAGGATTTCAATCCAAAAAGAACTGAGGAGGTGTGAGCGGGAACCATGCGCAACGGATGGCAACTATCACCAAAAGAGTGCTTAGCTCTACAGCAGCAATTCCCAAACTTTGGTCCTCTAGGTATTTTGGACTTCAACTCCCAGAAGCCCCAGCCAGCTTGGCTGACAGTCAAGAATTCTGGGAGCTGAAGTCCAAAACATCTGGAGGACCAAAGTCTGGGAAGCGCTGCTCTAGAGGTTTCCAAAGACTGACTGCACACTTGCAGACTGACCCCATCATAAAAGCAAATCACAAAGAAGAAAGCTGAATTAGTTTTCAATGTTTCCTCTTTGTACGTTTTTACCTGTACAATAAGTCATAGGGCCAACGACAGGCACGAAACAGTATGCACAAACACAGCTGAAAATGTAAGAGTGCAAGCTTACTTTGCTCTAATTTTGGAGAGAAGAGTGCCAAAGAAAAGTCCAGATTGTGCTAACCATTATGGGAAATCATCCCCTGACCCCCGAACTCACCTGTGGCGTTGGGGGCTCCACTTTCCTCTTCTTCTTTTGATTCTGCTTGTTGGTTCTTGGGTAGACAACTAACATCTCCAGCCACCTGAAAGCGAGAGAGAAGAGAAGGCAAATTAAGATACGTATCAAGCAAAGGCAAGGGAAGGCAGCTATGTCCCTGTGACCAGTAAAAGAAGTCAAACTTAAACCTTCTCTTTGCCTCTTTTAGAAAAATCTCCCTGTCTCCTTCCCAACCAGCCTTGCCACTCACCCGCTGATGATCTCCTTGTTCTCAGCCCGGATGAAGTGCTCCTTCTCAGGCGTCAAGATGCAGAGGGAGAATTTCTGCCCGGTCCGGCTTTCGCCATCCACAACATCCGTACATTGGTTCATGTTGATGGTGCCCTGGGGCAGTGTAGTGGGCTAGGAGGAAAGCGGAGAGTGGAGTTAAGAAGCAGGAAGACACAACAAAAAAATATATAAACATATCTGCGGATTCCTTATCTGCGGATTCAACCATCCACGGTTTGGAAACATATATAAATTCCAAAAAACGTAAACCTTGATTTTGTATCATTTTATATAAGGAGCACCGTTGCTATGCCATTGTATTGAATGGGACTTGAGTACCCACTGGTTTCGCTATCCACGGCAGGGTCTTGGAACCAAACCTCGGCAGATACCAAGAGCCTACTATCTATGATGCATCTCCCACACATCAGCAGTAAAGGGCCAGTGGCCTTTCAGATATTGATGGACTACAACTCCCATTATCCTTCACCGCTGGCTAGGGCTGATGAGACCTGCTGCCCAACAACATCCAGAGGGGCGCACTCATCCCTGTTGCTTCTTCGAAGCCAGAAGGTGGCGCCGCACAACCACAAACTCATATTTATTTATATAATTGCCTTGCCCTTCTCCCAAGGCGGCCATTTCGTACCACTGAAGAAGCAAAAAGCTGGAAGGGAACCCAAGGGTCCTGTAGACGAACCCCAGCCAGCTTAGGAACCCACCTCTGCAGCATCCCTTTCCATTCAAAAACTTGCAACAAAGCCTGGTCCAAAAGGTCCCCCACACCCTCTAAAAGGGCATTTGGGGGCATTTGGGATGAAAAAAAATCATGTATTTTTTACTCCTATGAGGACCTAAAGGCCACAAAAGTATCCCTGGGGACTAAATGCAGCTGGTGGGTGGCACTTTGCCCACCTATTTTGGATTGTCTGTGTCCAAGCCATGCAGGGCTTTAAATTTAAAGCACTTTGGATTTTGCCCTGAAACATGTTGTGCAAAGTTGCCTGATCCCTGTAGCTAGCCAGAAATTAGGGTTAATGAATCTAATGGATCACCGACTGCTTAGTCTCTTGCCATCCAACAGATGACTGGGATGATGATATGATCATGGGGCTATAACCACACGCATTTGGAAACTAGGGGCTTTTAAACTCAGAGTTTGGAAAAACGGGTCACTAATGCACAACAGCAACAAAATGCACAACAGTAAAATTGCTATGCTCCTCATTAGCCCACACAACAATTTCACTTTTTCAAAGTAAACATGATGACAAACTGACAAAACTGTGTTTTGTTACACAGCTACAATATATATATTTTCCTCCTGCAGTTTCTTTCAAAAGCCAGTGACGCTTGTTCCTTCCCTCAATTCGATCCTCCAAATCCTTGTTTTTAAAAGCGGTGGGTGGGTCAATAGGATACACGGTTCTACTTCGGTTCAAAAATACTAGAGCCGGCAGCAACTCCATTGCTTATTATGGGCAGAGTTCCAGAAACATGAACCATCAATGAAAAGGGATAATCCTTTGCCAAATAGCCAGGAACCAGAGATGAACAATTCCCGCAGAGGTTGACTGGCCCACCAGGGTTGTTACATCTTAATAAACTGTAGCCGTGCATATAACTCCCATCCAACGTATAACCCTGCAAAGGCTTAATTTAACTTGGGAGGAAAGAATGCAAGGGCCTCTGAACACACAAAGAATAATCTTCCTTTACTGCCAAGGCAAAATCATTCATCCCTAACCACCCTCCATAATGCTGTACCAGGACATGCAAGTGGTTTCCTAACACCTCTGCGGAGGTGTATAAAATTAATCCATTAAGTAATGCAAAAAGGAACAGGCAAAATTCCTCCCAGCCCTTGCCATTTTTACAGGATGGCATCAAAATGCAATTTTCAACTGCTGAAGGCCTCCAGAGAGATGGCTTTGTGCATAAAGAGGGATCGGGTTTTGCAAACTACTAGAAAATGGGTTGAGCTTGGAGGAAGCAATTCCTCCTGCAGGCCCCAAACCTCAAGTCCAAATATCTCTGTTTTCACCTGTATTCGCTCTCAAAAAGCCAACAGGTAGCAACATTGCATCACTTCTTAACACCATTTTGAGAGAGCCTGGGTACTGAAAGGTACTGGGATAGTATGAGAGTTCGAGAGTACATGTGGGGGCATGCATTTGGGGATTTTTCGGCATGATTCGAGGCCAACGCTTGCCCCAAAAGTGCACCACTGGGGGCTGGAGGGAGGCTTTGGGAGCCAGAAACGAAGGACCAAGGGGTGCAAGCAGCAGAGAAAGAAAGAGAGGGAGAGAGCTGTAGAGTTGGCCTTCCATATCCATGTATTCTGCATCCACGGATTTAACCACAGCTTGAATATATAGCAAACCTTGATCTTGTCGTTTTATAAAAGGGACTTTGCTCATTTTTTGTTGTGTGCCTTCAAGTTGTTTCCAACTTGACCCTAAGGCAAAACTATCATGGGGTTTTCCTTTGCAAGATTTCTTCAGAGGCGGTCTTGCCATTGCCTTGCCCCGAACCTGAGAATGTGGGACTGAGCTGGGAATTGAACCCCCATCTCCGGAGATGTAGTCTAACACTCAAACCGCCATGCTACGCCATCTCTCACCACTCATGTATAATGCGACCTGAGCATCCATCAATGTTGGTACCCGCAGGTGGCCCTGGAACCGAACCCCAGTGGATACCAAGGGCCCACTGAATTTTAAAGTAACCCTAAACCTTCCCTGAAGAATGAGGAAGGATACAAGGGAGCTTTATGAAAGGAGCCATATATATTCAAGCATCAAGGAAGAGATAGTACAGCTCGACTTCCCCACCCCAAGACAGAGAACCTCTCATAGCCTCACATTTTTGGAGACATTACTGAAAGCATCAGCTAAGAAGAAGAGGAAGTAGACATGGTACACACTGTGGTTTTGACTATAACCGATATGGCCAGGCTTGTTTTGATGACTAACACAACTCATACACAGCCCAGGGTTGGTGGTATCCTCATCTGATCCTCCAGACTATCTCCCCAGGCAGGAGCTGATGGGAGATAAGAACTCTTCCCAGCTGTGTGTTGAGAAAGAAGTTTGCTCAAATCTTACCGCAGCCGCAAACACAAACAGCCGCCTCCGGTAAGCCTACCTACACAGAGATATGCTCTCAAAAACAAAAATATCTCGGGACTGGACAAACCGTGACCGCATATGACCCACCAAGATGGATTTTGCCATTCTCAACCCCGGACTGAAGTCACCTGGACTGTCCCTTTTCTGTCCCATCGCCATAGACAGCAAATAAGTCATTTGCTTTTCCAGTAAGCTGCAGTTGTCCTTCTGGGATTTTACAGTTTACACAATCCATGGATGGTCCCAGGACTAGAAAATTGGCTCCTGTACATCTGCCAAAGTTGCTTCTCCTCGCTGCATGCAACAGCAACACTGATAAGACCTGCAACTGCTTGGTATATTGCACTTCTATAATGCCAATTGGCCAACATTGTCTAGGTGCTGCAGAATCTGTGAAAAATGGAAAACGCAACAGTAATATCCAAACACCATAAAGCAGGCGGCGGAGAATAAACTTTAAGCATATAAAGGTTAAAAGCCTCTAACCACAGTAGCTTCTTGCTTGGCTTCAGTGGCATTTTATAGAGGAATTATAAGGACGAAAGAGAAGTAATAATGATGACAAAGAAGATGACTAAAGGACAAAACAGTATTATTTTGGGGATAATAGTTTCTTCTTCGTGGTCTCTGCGAATCATACAAATGGGTTTTACTGCGCATGCGCAGTTCAGCTCGGAAACTTCTGGAATCACTAGGCAGACTTCGGATTGCAACTTTTTGGCGGTAGCCCCGCCCACCGCTATATAAGTCCCCTGCTTTCCCGCTCTTTCCTCAGTTCCATTTTTTCCGCCGCGCTAGCAGCTTGGAACTTCGCTCGCTCTGTTAGATCACTGTTTATCGGACTTTGGACTTTGGACTTCGGACTTCGACTACGTGTTACGGATTTCGTTTGGATTTGGAAAAAACTCGGACTTGGCTTGACTTGGACTGGTCTGACTATTCTCCCGTGTTGCCGCGCTCTCTCGGGCGTTCCTGCCACGAGCGATGGCCCCGCCGTTCAAGGAATGTGATACCTGCGGCGGCAAGATCCCTGAGAGGGATAATCATAATACTTGCCTTTTGTGTTTGGGCGAGGGGCACAACCCTAGATCGTGCGCCCAGTGCCAGTCGATGACACCGCAAGCGAGAAAAAATCGCGCTGCCCGCTTACAGGCCGCTCTCCTTACAAAGGTCCTATCGGGGCAGGCCACGGTGTCAGGGGCTACGACTGCGCCCAAGCCCGCGGAAGCTCACAAGCCCGCGGAGACTCCGAAGTCGATGGAGGTCGCTGCTACTACAACGCCGACCGCATCTTCTACCTCCCGGGACCGGGACGGAAAGGCCAAACATAAGGCCAAAAAGCGGGCTAAGGACCATCCAAAGGATACGCCCCAGTCAGCACATGGTCAGGCCAAGGCGGGCTCGCACTCAAAGAAACCTCAAGAAGGTACCGATTCGAGTGCGCAAAAGGCTTCGGATTCGAAGCATTCTAAAAGGTCTCATGACAAACAGACGACCGCATCCGGACACGACTCCAAGAAGAAACGGCATGTGTCACCGGCCTCGGACGACCCGTCCAGAGAGGTATCCGTACCGACTTCCGTTCCGAGAAGATCCTCCTCGGTACCGAGTGCTGTCGACTCCGCGGCTAAGACCACGCCGGACCGCCCTCGCTCGTCGGGGACCCATGCTGTCTCGGTCGAGGACCTCGACATACAGGTAGTTTCAGACCAAGACCCCCCGGTGCTGTCTCCTCCGGTCAGGAAGAGGAATGAACAATCCCCCGTACCAAGGGCGGAGACCCAACAACAGCGTTTCGATTATGTCTATGACAGCGAAACGGATATGTACTACATGCCGGTGGGTCGAACGCTGCCACAACACCGTACTGAAGTAGTGGACAAGTCGTCATCAACAACGAGGCATGACTCGGCGCGTTCATTGCACGCGGTCTCTGCAGCGGCGACGCAGACGAGTTTTCATAGAGACAGATCTCCATCACCGGTGGTCCTGGTACATAGGGAGGACTCCGATTCGGACATGGAGGTGGAAGCCGCGATTCCGCAGTCATTCCACATGGAATCGGATGCATCAGACCTGGAGCTTCCCGAGTCTCCACAAGAGTTGTACACCCCGGGGGCAGCTTCTCCCAGTGACGATGTGCGTTCCTTCACTGAACATGTCATTAGGATGGGAAGAGCCCTCGAACTCGAGGTGAGCCATATGGAGGACGATGCGGCAGATCCAATAGAGAAGAGGATCCACGGGTCGGTACCAACACCCCCCTCCATTCCATTCCTGCCGTCGTTGGAAAAGATCGTGCAACGTTCGTGGGAAGCCCCTGCCTCCACCTCGACATCGAACCGGAAGGTGGAGAACCTATATAGGATCACTCCATCCCCAGCGTCATGGTTGTTCTCCCATCCCAGACAAAACTCCGCAATTGTGGAAGGAGCCCAGAGGACCTTCACCACAAAGACTTCGACATCTCCTTCAGACAAGGAGGCCAAAAAGATAGACTCGCTAGCTAAGAAGACATATTCATCGTCCATCTTGGGTCTGAAAGTGGCGAACTATAATGCCTGTATGGGAGCTTACATACAATATCTGATGGAACGGATGGCTCCCATCCTAGACGACGTTCCAGAGGAAACCAACAAGCTAGCCATGGAGCTCAGAGACGAAGCACACTCCATAGGGAGCTGGCTCATTACCTCGGCCAGGCACTCCGCTGACTGTGCTGCGAAATCGATGTCTGCAGCCATAGCCTTGAGGAGACACGCATGGCTCAGGGCCTCCGACCTCAATGCAAATGCAAGATCTACGATTGAGGAGATGCCTTTCGACAACGCCGGTATTTTCAACAAGGAGACGGACGACAAGTTAAACTTTAAGTATAGAATGAAGTCAGCCGCACGGAAACACGGTATGTCTTCCTCTTCTGCACCTACCTACAGACGGCGGTTCCGTCCGGTTCGGCCTGGTTTCACACCTTACAGGCGACCGTTCCAGCAAGATAGACCGTACCAGCCCCAGGACCAGCCTAGACAGCGCTATCCGTCACAGTCATCATCTTCCTCAGGCCGTCGACAGTCCTTGCCCCGATACCGCAAGGCCTTTCGCAGACAAGAGACGGACCAAAATAGGAAGAGGTCCTGAAGGACAATAGCGTACTTCGCCGACTCCGGTTCCTGCACTCAGGACCGACTTAAGCCCTTTTATCACACCTGGGCTAAGATCACGTTGGACTCTTGGGTCCTTCGTATTATAGATAAGGGCTATGCCCTCGAGTTCGAGTCCCTTCCCCAGACGGGAAACATCATTTCCACGCACCCCTCACCTCCCCTCCTCGACGAAGTACGCACCTTGCTGTCAAAAGGGGCCATCTCCCGAATTCATTGGCAGGAGGCCCCACGTTGTTTTTTCTCAAGATATTTTACTGTGCCCAAGCCAGATGGATCACTGAGACCCATCTTAGACTTACGAGAGCTAAACAAACATCTGTTATATCGTCGCTTCCGTATGGTAACGTTGGCTTCTATTTTACCCTTGTTACATCAGGGCCTATGGTTCGCGACTGTGGACTTGAAAGATGCTTACTTCCACGTGTCGATACGGAACGACCACAGGAGATTTCTAGCCTTCGCCATCGGCTCCAGACTCTACCAGTACAACGTGCTGCCCTTCGGCCTCTGTTCCGCTCCGAGGGTCTTCACAAAGTGCATGGCTCCGGTAGTAGCCTACCTCCATCAGAAGGGCATCAGGGTGTTCCCTTACCTAGACGACTGGCTCTTCGCCGCGGACTCAAGGGACCAGTTATCATCAGACGTAAGCTTTGCATTAGACCTAATGATCTCCCTAGGCCTAATAATCAACCGGGAAAAGTCGACGCTGATCCCGAGGAAACAAGTAAAGTTCATAGGGGCAATTTTGGACTCGAATCGATGCAAAGCATTCCTACCACCGGACCGGTTTCGGACGCTCTCCGCCTCCATCACGGCGTGTATGTCAAAGACCATAATACGTGCCCGGGAAGCGCAGATAGCGCTGGGACATATGGCGTCCACAACCTTCGTCACCCCTTGGGCGAGGCTAAGACTACGGCCATTCCAGAAATGGTTCCTGTCTGTCTTCAACCCTTTGTGGGACCTACCTTCAAAAAGACTTTCGGTTCCGACCTCGGTATCGACCACTCTGAAATGGTGGCTGAATCCGAAGAACGTATGCACGGGCATGCCTTTCGCCCAGCTGCAGCCGCAGATCAGCTTGACAACGGACGCTTCTCTCGAGGGCTGGGGAGCACATGCAGCAAACCTGACGGTAAAAGACAGATGGTCCCCAACACAGAGACTTTTGCATATCAACGTGTTGGAGATGCTGGCGGTACAGAAGGCCCTAAAGGCTTTCGAGGTCATCTTGCGCAACAAGGTAGTGCTGATCATGACAGACAACACAACGGTCATGTACTACCTCAACAAGCAAGGAGGTACCAGATCGCCAGAACTGTTGGACATGACACTACAGATTTGGGACTGGTGCATATCGAAAGGTATTTCCTTGCAGGCAATTCACCTCCCGGGGGAACAAAACAGTCTAGCGGATCGTCTCAGCAGATCCTCGACGGTTTGCCACGAATGGAGACTCCATCCCGAGACGGTGCTGGACTTGTTTCGCAGATGGGGAGAACCAGAGATAGACCTCTTTGCCACCAGGCAAAACGCTCACTGTACACGGTTTTGCTCCCGATCCAGGGATCCAGCCTCCCTCGGAGATGCCTTCCTGTACAGGTGGTCAGGAGACAGGGTGTATGCCTTCCCTCCCTTTCCACTCTTGACGAGGGTAATCGCCAAGATGATCCGGGACCGGACAGAAGCAATCCTGATCACACCATGGTGGCCGAGACAGACCTGGTTCCCGTCGGTCATGCACCTCGCCGGCTGGCAGTACCTGAGAATCGAACCTCGCCCGGACCTGCTCACCACGCACAACGGCCGAGTTCGTCACCCGGACATGGACAACCTCCCCCTGGTCGCTTGGAGAATTCGACCGTAGACAACTTACCGGTACCGATTCAGAGGATGATTCGAGCAGCACAGAAACCGGCAACCGCGAAGTCGTATGCCTCGAAATGGAGTAAGTTTGTTCAGTTCCTGGCATCTCGAAACCTGAAACCTGCCAATGTCTCGACACCGATAGTGCTCGAGTTCCTGATGACATTGGTAGATGCAGGTCTTTGTTTAACTTCAATTAAGTGTTACCTTTCAGCTATATGTTCACATTATGCACTAGGGGGGAAGCCCTCATTCTTTAAAGATCCTTTAGTAAAGCAATTTTTGAGAGGGTTTAACAATCTTCACCCCCCGGTTGTAGCTCCGGCTCCAACTTGGAGTTTGGAGGTGGTGTTATCCTCACTAATAAATAGACCCTTCGAGCCCATGGCTACAACAGACTTGAGACTGTTAACTTGGAAGACAGCGTTCCTCGTAGCCATTACATCTGCTCGTCGGGCTGGAGAACTTTGCGCCTTGCGGAGAGACGAACCCTTCCTTAGATTTCATAAGGAAAAGGTAGTCCTCCGTACGGATATTACTTTTTTGCCAAAAGTTGTTTCTACGTTTCACATGTGCCAGGACATTGTGCTCCCGACTCTAGCTCCGAACCCGACCACCGATATCGAACGCCGTCTCCACCTGTTGGACGTTCGGAGGGCTTTGGCCTTCTACCTGGACAGGACTTCGGGTTCGAGTCGCTCTAATAGACTTTTCCAGTGCTACTCAGAGCCAAAGAAGGGATTGCCTGTAACTGCTCAGAGGTTTTCCAAATGGGTGGCGGGTACCATCCACCTCTGTTACGAACTGTCGGGCAAACCTCCCCCTGCTAGAGTCCGGGCACATGCAACTAGGGCGGTAGCTGCATCCTCCGCCTTTTTATCGGGAATACCGTTGGAGGATGTGTGCAAAGCTGCGGTCTGGTCTCAGCCCTTGACTTTTATTAGACACTACAGGTTGGACACCAGGGCTAAGCAAGATGCAGCTTTTGGGAAAGCAGTGTTGGTTTCAGCCATACAAGTGTAATGCCTTTGTGATATATTTGCGCTCCTTTTACTAGTTTACAAAATGTGTTTATAACATATGCAGCTCTTGATTCATATTTCACAGTGTTTACTGTTTTCCCTTATGGGTTCTAATGCTGTATTGAATATCTGATTTACTTTTACTTACAATGCCAATACTTCTGTATATGGTCTATGTTCAAGGTACAATATAGCACATATGCTCTACTGGTATGTAGCAGATGAACTGCTATCCATCTGAATTCGGGTTAAATTCGGGAAATATTAGTTGCAACTCTTGATACCTCAGGGAATGTTCGGTATAGATTAATGCGTTTAAACTTTTGTGTTCAGTTTTGCCATGATTTCAGGGCTTGTTGCAAGAATAAGGAGTGTTATTCTATGAGGACCAAAATCCTTTGTGTTATACACACGGCAATGTTAAATGATATATCACCAAAGTGTCCTTTTTGGAAGAAGTTTTGTCATGGTGTGTGGTACTGTTTTTTAAAAAAAAAAAAAAAAAAAAAAAAAGACCAACACAGGCATAATACGGGTGTATTATATTTAATGATTTATTGATGGTTTTGATTACAAGGAAATTGCACTTATGTTTGGTTCATTGAACACATGATCCTCTGATTGCTACAGAGATTTTGTGCTGATGAGGATGCAAGTTGAACACTTTAATAAAGTGACTTGGTTTAACATACTTTGGCCTATGGACACTCCCTCCGCCGTAAACTTAGCTTGCTAGTCTGAACCCATTTGTATGATTCGCAGAGACCACGAAGAAGAAGGACAGGTTACTTACCTGTAACGGTATTTCTTCGAGTGGTCATCTGCGAATACATACAAATCCCGCCCATCCTCCCCTCAGTGTCCCGCTCATAGAGGGCTCCATAGTCGCTTTACGCGGCGTAAAAAATCTATGGAACTGAGGAAAGAGCGGGAAAGCAGGGGACTTATATAGCGGTGGGCGGGGCTACCGCCAAAAAGTTGCAATCCGAAGTCTGCCTAGTGATTCCAGAAGTTTCCGAGCTGAACTGCGCATGCGCAGTAAAACCCATTTGTATGTATTCGCAGATGACCACTCGAAGAAATACCGTTACAGGTAAGTAACCTGTCCATACACAAGCCAGACTCTGGGAGGTACCCAATTTTGAAGTCCAAGCTCTCATCATGCTGTTGCTGTTATTTGTCATCCACTGGGCCTCAATGTATGGCAACCTTATGAAGAATTTTGCAAGGTGACTCTTACAAAAGAGCCGAAGGACCAGCAAGACCTGATTTGCTTCTTGCTTTTTTTAAAGCCGGGGGCAAGGGAGGAGATGACGACAATGGTGCCGCCTCTTCCCTTGCGTTTCAAACACAGGGATGGCAAGTTCAGCCAGGGGACATTTTAAAAGAGGCTTAAAGTTTACTCAAAGCAGACAGCAAGTCTAAACAGCCAAGCGGGCCAGCGCAGGAGCAAAGGAGTAGTCGAGGGAGAAGCAGGCTGGGCCCCGAGGCAACGCAGGGCTAAAATGGCTTCCTGCCCTGTCAATTCCACCGGATCCCAGGAAGGAATGACTACATTCTCACTGATCAGGTCCAGTGTAACCGCATTTTTCATCCTGCTTCCAATGAACCAGCTCGAGGAAGTGTTTACATTGCTCCTGGTTTATGCCCACAACAAGCCACGTGGATAATGGGAGCTGTAGTCTGGCAGGATGTCCTAACTTAGTTAAGCATAAATAACCAAGGAGCTGATGTCTATATCTCTCGTGAGAACCCATCACAACCTCTCACAGAAGCCTAGGGCTCCAGGGAAGCCGTACTGAGATCTCATTCCCACTACCTTTTAAACTGGATCGTAAATCGGTTTGTACCAGTACAAACGATCCTGGTTCCCACTTAATCTGAATTGCTGAAGTGATTCCGAGATGGGGGGGCCTTGTGCGAGATCCATTTAACCCATGTCTTTTTGACACTGTTTTTCCCCACTTCTTTTTTGAGAAATTGATTCTGCGCAAGTGTGAACTGATTCAAATTTCCCCTTCAGACGGCTGGAACTGATTCATTTTGAATCAATTCATCTGTGAACGGGAACCACAAGTGGATTATTTTGGAGGGGAAAAATGTGATCAGGGCAAATGTAGTGGGAACCACACTCCGCTGTCGAATCGATCCATTGATTCGGATCGCACACCGATTTATCTGTAAGTGGGAATGGGGCTTGAAAAAGCCTGGCATGTACTCTCTGAGTGTTGAGGATCCCATGGACAGCCACAAAGACGAACAATGGGTCCTTCAACAGTTCAGGCCAGAGCTCTCCTTGGAAGCCAAGGTGATACTTTGACCACATGAGAAAGTACGGATCACTAGCAAAAAAAACAATAATGCTAGGAAAGGTAGAGGGTAGAAGAAAGAGAGAAAGACCACATGCCAAGTGGATGGACTCAATCAGGGATGTGACAGGTTTGTAGGGCCTGAGCAGAGCAGTGCAAGATAGGTATACCGGGAAATGTCTTATCCACAGCGTTGCCATGAGTCGGGATTGACTCAAGAGCAACGAACAGCAACAACACCTTGGAGTTAACAGGGATGCTCAGAGATTTAAATACGGAGCAAGGTCCATATTTATTCCAAAGGTAGCTTGCATCCTCCTTGCCGTCGTGAAATGAGCCAGAACACTGACGGGACTACTGGGGGGTAAAAAAGGATGTGTATATAAAGATCTCTTCCTCTCTTTTCCTCTGTCTTGAGACTCGGTGGAATCCAACATGCTCTTTTTTGCTCTCGCAGGCCATTTTGACCTTATATGGGCATTCTCACATGCGGCTGGGATCTGTTTCGGAGCACTGGGTCTCCTTGCTGAGCTGCAAACCTCCTGCTCCGTCCGCATCAGAAGCAGTTGCAATGTCGCCTGAACTCTTCAGTTAGCCACACAGCACCTTCCCATTGCAATGGTATGACATGAAAGTCTGAGGTTTGTAAGTATTTAACATTGGGTATTGATAGTGGTATTATCATCATTGCTAACAGGGCTCCCCAGTTAACTAAGGTCCAAAACACACTGCAGAAATCATCCAGTTTGAGACTGCTTTCACTACCCTGGGTCAATGCTAATGATTTCTGGCCACTGTAGTTTTGTGAGACATTTAGCCTTCTCTGTCTGAGAGCTCTGGTTGTGCAATAAACTACGATTCCCAAAATTCCCTAGCACTGAGAAAGTGATGTCAGACTGGATTGTTTCTGCAGTGTGGGTGCAGCCTCTTCTCAGCCGGTGCTTACAAAAATAATATCCTAAACACCTGTGTGACCTGCTTCCCAGTTTGAATCAGAGGACTTCTTTCAGTGTTACCAAAAAGCTTTTCAACCAATTCATCTAGCCAGCTGAAAAGGAACTAAAAACTGCAGCCTTCGTCTAAACACAAACACTGATAATAACTCTCTGGTTTGGTTTTCTAAAAGGGCCTAATGGGTAAGAACAGCTAGTTGGTAGAACCTGATGTAAAACTCTTTCTCTTATGGTCCCTCCGGGATAAATCATTTTTTTCTCTACATATAGCTGTTGTTAAAAACTAGTATCAGGTACAGCGTGCTGCCCTTACATAACATCCCACTTTACCAACTCAGCCCCAAAACTCTCCAAAGTGTCTAAGACAGACTTGCCCGGGAGGGGATTTAATTTCGCAGAACCTCTTACGGAACACAACAAAAACCCAGAGGCAACACACACAAACACACATATTTTTTTTAAATGTTCATTTTGCTCCACGACGCTGGAACAGACTTGCAAGTCAAGCGGAGCGGAGAAAATGCCACCATTCAAACAAGCTCCGAAACTATTCATTACGACCAACACCAATAAGAAGGGATGGAAAGGGGGAAGCGGGTTTGACAACACACACACAAACACATACACACAGAGTCCTGTTTAATTACACCCCGGTGCAAATCTGTCAACACAAAGGGAGTCGCAGATTCGTCCATGAGCAGCGAACGCTATAAGAATATGCTACGCTGTCTGTCTTTAATGGCATTCTCATATTTTTTAATAGGAGTTAAAGGGGGAGTAGGAAGCCAACTAGTATGACAGGATCTGCTGTTGTTGTTGTTCTGTCTTCGACAACTCAGCCCTAGGGCAGTTTGGGGGCAATATTTATTCATAGGAGGGTTGTCCTTGTTTTCCTTTCAGGCTTGGAGAGTACGACTTGCCCAAGGTCTCCTGGTAGGTTTCCATGGCTGAGTGGGAATTCGAACCCTGGTCTTCCAGAATCCTAGTGCAACCATCAGACCATTGCACCATGCCAGTTCTTAAAAAGAGGCTTTTCTTGGCAAGATTGTTTCAGAGAAGGTTTGCCATTGCCTTCCTCCAAAGTTGAGTTGCCCATGGTCACCCGTTGGATATCCATGGCTGAACCAGGATTCAAACCCTGGTCCACCGCTCAAACCATCGCACCACGTTGGCTCTCGCTGGCAAGAGTTCTTCAGTGGAGGTTTGCCATGGTTTTCCTCTGAAGCTGAGAGAGTGTGACTTGCCCAAGATCCCCCAGTGGGTTTCTGCGGCTGAGCAAGAATTGAAACCTTAGTCTATCAGAGTCTTAGTCCAACATGCAAATCACTAAACCACGTTGGCTCTAAAAATATGTTTATTCAGAAGAGGCATGCCATTGCCTTCCTCTAAGGCTGAGAGAGTTTGATTCACCCAGTGAGTTTCCGTGGCTGAATAGGGACTTGAACCCAGGTCTCTACGATGTTGCAAGAATGCACCTGATCAGTATTAGAAGTTTCACTGTGAAAGCATTTTGCATCCTGAAAAAGTACACTTTTTCAAAGATGTTTCGGGATCTCATGGGAAAAAAGCAAGGTTGCAACATTTAGCAGTTAAAAGGATAACAAAATGTCTCAATTATCCAGAAACTGGTTTTTCATTAAGGCAGAAGTTTGTTTATTTTTTAAAGAGCTGCACAACCAACTTCATGTCAGAAAGATGCGCATATGTTTATGTTGTATCGTTCCTTATTTTCCTAATTGAGGGAGAAGCAAGTACGTATCCGCAGAATCTGCTGTTGCCTGGGCACTATTCCATCCACCGCCTTCATCCAACGGCGTCCATTATTTTCCTAAACTTCCCACCTTCCGCTCCTCTCCCTACGTTGGCAAAAGCATCCAGGTTCCCTCTGTTTGCAAGCAAAAAAAGGAATCATGCAAGACTGGAAACCAGATTAACGTTAGTCATCCCAAACGTAAAAGGGAGGTGTGTTTCATGCTCAGCATACAACCCTAAGAACAAAGGGGAAAGTCACAGAGTGCTTTTGCCTTTGACTTCCTCTAAAGCCGAGAGAATGTTACCTGCCGAAGGTGACCAGTGGGTTTCCACAGCTAAGTGGAGATTTGAACCCTGGTCTCCTAGACTTTTTGGGCTCCATCTCCCAGGAATTCCTGACTGTTGAGGCTTTTAGGAGTTGAAGTCCAAAACACCCAGAGGACCAAAGTTTGTGAATCAATGATATATAGAGTATATACAGCCTACTAGCCCTGGTTTTCAATTGTGATGGAGATGTTCCAACTATGCTCCTTTCACTTGTCTAATAGGAATGAAATTACGCAGAATGGTAACGCAAGCCGAGCCCAAAGCAAAGAGTTGCACATCCGTGAAGCAAGGGACCCAGATTTAGTTGTGAAACAAGCAAGGAATCCAGATTTAGTGGAAGCTGTCTGGTAAGAGCTACAAGACGTCACCCAAATCTTCCCTCACCGAGATGGAGCGCCCACAAGACCCATCTGCAGGAAGCACAAGGACTTAGAAAGCCGTCTGAATTTTATGGAAAGGCGAGCCCAAATGAGGCTTAAGATCCCCCAAGGGGTTTAAACTGCTTCCCCAGCAGCTTGCAGGCACAAACTGGAGACCAGGACTAAGCTGCCAAAATTGGGATGGAAAGATCATTAATCCCGACACCCCGCCTCCTTATGAGAAATCCAGCATTTCCGGCTTGGCTTGGGATCCTCAGGCAAAGACAATCGCTTGTGGGGGATGATGCACAACCTCCTTCCAGCTGGAAGGAGGCAGAACGGGGGTGCAATTCGGCACTGGAGTTCTTGTTTTCTCTAGGCAATCTTTCCCACACCCCTAGGAAGAGAACAAAAGCCGCGTCCAAAGGACAAGCAATGGTTTCCCATCTTATTTTCAGCATGATGCCGCATCAAGTATCGGAAGTGGTTAAGGCTCCCCGAGGTCACCAAAAAGGACCAGCTTAGTGGAGGGAAAGGGCTTCCAAGGAGAGGAAGGGAATGGGCCCAAATTTTGCACAAAGAGGATTAAGAGGCTGGATCCTCCAAAAAGGGAAAGCAAGCGCTATCCTTTCTGTGACGTCCCAAGTGGTTGTTTTTAAATGGGATTAGCAGTCCAGGGCCTGCATGGTGTCTTGGTTTGAGCAACTCCAGAGATCGGGGTTTGATTCCTCAATTGTGTATGGAAACCCGCTGGACACATTCTCAGCCCTAGAAAGCCCTGAGATAGGGTTGACCTAACCTGGAACCAATCTGAAGGCAACAACAATGGCCCAAAGAGGCACAAAAATTTTTTTTGTAGGCCTTCAGGAAAGCTTTACCCAACATATTGTTCCAGATTCAGGGGTGTAGCTATGAGCGAGATGAAAGCACCGATTTCTCCCCCAAACAAGCATCTTGACCATGACATTTCCCTTCAGGTCCCAAATTTCTCTCTTTGCAGTGAATTAAAACTTCCACTGAACATTTGGAAATACAGCTTCAGCACTCAAAACAAAAGGGAACAGGCAAAGGCATTGAGGGTATACATTTAAGCAGTAGTAGCTAAATCTAGAGCTGTCAAATATATCTCCTGTGCCAATGCAGTCCCATGGGGCCAAAGATGCCCAAGACAGATTCCTGTTGATATACCACACAAGTGGTTTTGCAGGGTTGTGCAACAGTATTATAGGAATACAGACACAACCTGCCAGCTCCAAAAAACCTACTTCTCCAATGCTTGCCTGCCTTCCTTTTTCACAAGTTCCCTCGCTGTCTTCTCGTGCCACCTATGCCAGGACTGTGATGCCACCGCTGCTTATTCTCCCAATTCACCACCTAAAACCCAAAACCTGTTTCGGCAATTCATTAATCCCAGACACCAAGACTTTCCGGCATTCAAATTCACACACAGACGCCCTCCCCAAAAAGCACATTTTGGAAAGAAACAATGACGATGCGTACGAAATAAGCCCTGTGTTTTTCCTCTCTGCTGTTCCAAGCCAAGAGCTCCATTTTTGCAGAAATCTGCAGGCACGCTTGGCCAGTTAGAAAATAAAAAGAGACAGAGGCCCAGCTCACAAAAGGTGGCTAACTGGCCAAGGAAGACGAAAGAAGATGAGCAAATTAGCACTCGGCTCATCTGCAAAGCCCAGGTTTGTGCCAGACTTCAAGTAAACACACACAACAGAAAAATAAGTGGGGAAAAACTGCGGACAACCTGGAGAGGTGATGTTTGTTTATTTCACTGATCAATGGGAGCGTCAAAATGGTACTTTGGCCTGGAAGAACACAACGCCTCGAAGAAAAACAAATAGACAGTCCACTGTCCTCACCAGATTGAGAGATGCCTCAATACCAGTTGAACCTACAATGTCGCTATTAATGGTGCAACAGGTCGGCCAGCTGGATCAGTCGGGACAGTTGCAAACCTCAGCAGTGAAAATGCAAAGAGAAAGAAAGAGAAAGCAAAGAGGAGAAAGAGTCTTCCTAAGTTCTTCCTATGGCACACTGAAGACAAAACTCTGATCCCTTGCAATGTAAAAGATGGGGTAGGGATACACACATACCCCTTTTGGGGGGGGGGGGTATGCCTTTGCACAACTTTTTCTTCCTTGATGACAAACACTCAAGGGATGGGGGGAAGCAGAGAGAGAGGAAGGAGCTATCTTTTATACTTTGCTTCACATTATGGCTGCAAGAGGAGAGTCTTCCTTTCCCATTATTAGCCTCCAATGTGGGAACTGAACTCTTCTCGGAGGCCTTTTGGCCTCTCTGGGTCCGCAGAGGCCTCTGGAGACTGTGGGAAGCCCACAACCTCAGATCTTGCCTTACGGCGACGCGGTTTTCCATCCCCTCCCACCTCGCCGTGCATTCAAAAGTTTGGACACGAGACCCAATCTCCTCCCACCCGCCCCCCAAAACCCCCTTCTTCTCCCCTCCGCATTTTGTTTGGGAATCCTGGACGCCTGCCTAATTGAGTCTTCATTTCTCCTTTTCCCCGCCAGACCCACAAACTCTGCTCTTTGCCCCTCTTCTGAGCAGCTGAACCCTATAAATGCCCCTACATCCCACATACTCTTTAAACAGGAGGGTCTCTGTCTTCTTTTCATTTGTTCCACCCAGCCCCAAATCAAAACACAAACAGACCACCTCCTCCTATCTAAAACGTAGGAACCGGGGGGGGGGGGCTGGAAAAACAAAACTTTGGAAGGAAGAACGATTTGGGGGTGGGCAGAGAGCAAAGAGACAGGAAAGGAAGTTGCTAAGAAACCATTCCTTTCTGGAACGGCGGTAAAAATAGCCGCAGTTAAGATGGAGGCCACGACTAAGGTTCTGACGCTTAAATGCTTATCGACAGCTATACCTTTATTGGCCATCCAAAATGCACAAAATACATGCTGCAAGCTTGCAATTTTTGGATTTTGGATGTTATTGTACATTGCTACATGGCCAACACAGCCACCCCTGGATATGTTATCAACAGCTATTTGCCTAGTCGTTCGTGGCGAGCAAAGAATAATTTCTGGACAACCAAGGAGGGATGCTTTAACAGTTTCTCTCAAGGCCGCAACGACTAGCAAATGGTCTATAGTGATCCTGTCATCGTGTAAATAGATGGAAGCCCAAGGTCTTTTTCACACTCAACAATGAAAGCCATGGCTCCAGCCTATGGAGTCTTGGGATTTGTAGTTTTGTGAGGTGTTCAAAATGCTCAGCCGGAAAGCAGCAATCTATCCCCAAACTGCAAATCCCAGAACTCCACCTCATGCAACGGAGGAACGTAAACTTGAATTGGAGGGCTGCCATTGCACTGGAATATAGGCAGAGCTTGAAGACCTCAATTCGTAGGACGACAACTCCCAGCATCCCCTCCATGCTGGCTTCCGGGAGTTGTAGTGAAGTTGTGGAAGCAGGACAGAACGTGTTTCCCCCCAAAAATATAGTTTCACCTCTAAACACTTTGCTTTTCCTATTCCATCTGGGGCTCTCTAAACAGTTTCATTTATGTAACATCAATTTCCATCCCCCTTCCCCCAAAGCTTGGAGGGGATTAGATCACGGCAGACGCACAAAAGAGGCAGCAAAGGAGCTGATTAAGTGCCGCTGATGGAATCCAAGCGCAGAGCATTTCGCCACTGAGGCTTTCCTTCATTTATCAAGGGCTTCCTTTGCAAAACAGGAAACTGGGAGCAGGAGGACGGCTCTCCCCTAAAACCTGAACTCAACAGTATGTTCAAACTCATGTCTCCACCACCAATAACAGTTTTCCAGGGCCAATTCTCACTACGCAACTGGTTTGTGCCTTCTGGTTTATGGCAACCCTAAGGAGAACCCAGTGTGGTGTTAAGCATTGGACTATGACCCTGGAGGCCAAGGTTCGATTCCCATCTTGGCCATGGAACCCAACGGGAGACCTTGGGCAAGTCACAATCTCTCAGCCTCCAAGGAAGACAATGGCAATCCTCCTCTGAAGAAACTCCCTTGGCCATGAAACCCACTGGGTGAGCTTGGGCAAGTCACACTCTCTCAGCCTCCAGGGAAGGCAATGGCAAACCTCCTCTGACCATATCTTGCCAAGAAAACCCCACGTTAGGGTCACCTTAGAGTCACCGTAAGTCGGAAACGACTTGAAGGCACACAACAACAACTAGGAGAACCTATCCATAGGGTTTTCTTGGCAAGATTGGTTCAGGGAGAGGGGTTAACATTGCCGTCCTCTGAGGCTGAAGGAGTGTGACTTGCTCAAGGCCAAACGGGGGTTTCCGTGGCCGATTCAAACCCTGATCTCCAACACCCTACTCCAACACTCGCACCACTATAGCACATTGACTCTCAGAATTATTTTTATTAATTGTGCTTCAACTGCCATGGTTCCGTCATACAGAATCCTGGGATTTGCAGTCTGTCAAGCCACTAGAACTCTCTGGCTGTGAACTTGAAATGCTCCTCGCCTTACGCTGCCAGTCCCAGGATTTCATGGGCATCCATGGCAATTAAAGTGGAATAAAGTGGCATTATAATTCTTCACTGTGATGTGACTCCAGGTCCCAGGAGTTTTAAAAATGACCGCTCCGTAGGCCGAGAGGGGGAAAGCACTCTGTGCACCACGGATGGGCAACTGCATGGAGGACAATTTTCGGGTCTAGACATCCCGAAGGGCAATCCCACCACAGTGAGCTCAAACATCTCCATCTTCTTCTGCAGTCCGTCTCAAAATGTCACCGATAAGAATACAAGGCCTCTTCTGGCTGCCATTTTGAGAAGGACCACAGAGGAAAGCAGAAGTATTTGGGGTTCTTGTTGGGCGTTGGTGTCTTAATGTCCTTCCACATGTTGAGGAGCTTCTTGCATTGTTTGGGAGCAAAACCTACCTGGAAACTGGATTATTTTTTGTTTCAATTTAGAGGGTTGGTGGGCTAAAAAAGGGCCGCGTGTAGCTCGCAGGCCACAGTTTGACCACCCCTTGCGTACAAGCTCAGAAAAGAGGGCTTAATATCGCAGACATTTCCATTAAGACCCGTCTCAGCTTGCTCAAAAAAGTCCCAGAGAAGAGAGGGTAAAAAAAACCCGCTTCTGATAATAAGATGTTACTGATCCTAGAAAAAGGAAGGAGAGAAGAGAAGGGGAGGAGGGAAAGAGACAGCCGGAGAGAACAAGTTTCAAGGAAAGGAAAATGCAAGGCACAAATCGGCCATTGTTCGCAGGAAGCGCGCCAAGGAAAAGATCAAAGCCTGGCTCTAAATGGTGCAAAGCTCAGATAAACGGTGTACTTGCGTCTCTCCTGCATTCACTGAAGGCGCTTTCTTACGATGAACCCAATTACCTGGAATTTCAAGACAAGGTCTTTAAAGAGAGTACTGTGTTTTGGATGACTCAGGACGGCAGAGAAGGATGGTTTGGGACAATCTGGAACACCGTCGTCATTATCACCGTCCCACCTTTTCTCCAGCCTGGGACTGGAGTTAAAAGCAGATGTGGTTATAACATCCGTTATCATACAAAAGTTCTAAAAATAGTCAGAAAAATATGACTAATCTGGCAATGCAGAGCCAGCATGGCATAGGGGTTTGCTTGAGTGTTGGACTACGACTCGAGACCAGGGTTCGATTCCCAGATCAGCCATGAAACCCGTTGGGTAACCTTGGGCAAGTCATACTCTCTCAGCCTCAAGGGAAAACCTCCTCTGGATAAGTCTTGACCACGACAAGTTGAAGGCATACGACAATAACCGTTCATAACCAGCAAGCTGGATTGCATGCAAGGAAACAAGCCAGCGGAGCTCTTGCAGAACCATGCCAATGGTTCTGTGGGTTTTTGTTCAAGGAGCCCAGTAATACAGAGATGAATAAAGTCATGTTCTCCTAACCTATCTTTGCAAATCTAGAAGAGACAACATGTAGAACCTGGACTGAGCAAAGCCCTCTGAACCCCTCCGTCGGTCATCTTCTGCCATCGGCGTTATGCAAAGTCTGTGGGCCGGAGCTGGTGCATAAGCCATTTGATGCTTTCCAGGAAAGAAAGAAACCAACTGTGAAAAACAGAGCACAAATATGGCACCAGTACTGGCACATTGGGCCACAGTAGTGGTTTCAGTGTTGGACTACGACTCTGGAGACCACAGTTCGATTCCCAGCTCGGCCACGAAAACCACTGAACCTTGGGCACGTCACATATTCTCGGCCTCAAGGGAAGTCAATGGTGAACCTCCTCTGAACAAATTTGCCAAGGAAACCCCATGATAGGATCGCCATAGGGTCGCTATAGGATTGCCCTAAGTTAGAAATGACTTGAAGGCAAACAACAACTGGAACGGGGGAACAGCAGGTCTCTCACATCCGTCAGTTTAATATTTAGCCATCTTTAAACACCTGAAGGGCAGTCAAACTTGTTTTCTTCTTCTCCAGAGTCTAGTACACAAACCAGTGGATTATATTGCAAAAAAAAGAGTAAAGATTCCACTTAAACAACAGGAAGAACTTCCTGACAGTTAAGACCTCTTTTTAACAGATTAGCGAGGAACGTAAATGCTCGAGTGACGTTTTAAGCCTCTGTAATGCTAGACATTTTGGAAACCAAGGAAAATTCCACCGAAGGGGTTGTGTTCTTATGGGGGAGGCAATGCCTTCGTTTTGCCCAAACCTTTATGTAGTCGTGGAAGGGCACTGGCTGTGAAGGTACTTAGTAACCTTGGAGCAACTTCAACTTACTGTTCTGGATTCTCCTCTGGTCTCCATGGACATAAGCAAATTCAGCCTTGCACTTTACATGTGGATCTTTTTTAAAAAGTTGTTGGGAAATGCAAAGTTGGCTCTTTTTGTAGCCAAAACTTGCTGAAAAGACTAGCCTTTCTATGGAAAGGATCGCATTCTTCTCAGAATACAGAAGCAGGGCAAGGGTAGGATGAGAGGGGAATATTTTAAGGGGAAAAATTATAATGAACAAAGGGATACGTTCACAGAGTCTACCAAAGTTGCCTGATTCAAAACTGTCCCCAAAGAGCCAAATATTCAAAGCAGTCTCTTGGAGCCAATGAGTCTAACACACACAAACAGACATATTAGTCCTTGCAAAAAATTATAATTGAATCCCTTTCTGTTTCTTATTTTTCCTTTACAAAATGTTACTAGGCTGGGGAACTAGAAGGTAGCTGGATACAAGGCAAGGTTTTTATAATCATCGGGCACTCAAAAGTCTGAAAAAAATTGGAAGCAGTTATGGGGATTCAATTTGCAAGAAGTTATTCAATGGCTTGTACTAATTTTTTTGGAGCACATTTTTTAAAACCTTCCAAGAAAAACCCCGCCATCTAAACGGTGAAACGGAGAAAGGAAAGCTGCAAACTCAGGCAGAGGAGAGACTAGGAGAATCCAAAGGGTTAAACGCTGTTCGTTTAAGCCCTGCCAAATAATTCCTTTTTTGGCTCTGGGTTTCGGTAACTAGTTTTGACATAAAAAGCAGCGTTCGCACAATAAATAAATACAGGGTGGGGAGGAGAGGGACTAGAAGGGGAAAAAAAAGACACTCCACAGCCTGATAATGTGCTTTTAAAGGAGCAATGGTTTTTGGGGGTTTTTATCTGTTAATAATTCTTTATCCATGGACAACGGTGTGAGGACACAGAAGGGTGGACCTGACACCTCTGTGAGTCTTTAAAACGTCCCATGCCTCCAATACAAAAGCGAAAATGCTCAATTTAAGAGCAGGGAGCCACTTGGGGCCATTATAGCAATTATAGTTCTTCCCTCTTCTGAACGAACATAAACATGGAAGCCACGCAGAATCGGAAGAGTCTTAGATTTAGAAGTGACCACAAGGGAAGGCCATCTAATCCAACCCCAGCTGTGTAGGAATACACAACTGAAGAACCTCTGAAAGATGCCCATCCAACCTTTGTTTAAAGACCTCCAAAGAAGCAGAGCCCACAATGTTTCGAGTCAATCTATTCCTCTCTCAAACAGCATTTATGGTCAAAAAGTTCTCTCTAAAGTTTAGGCTGAGTCTCTTTTCTTGTCACTTGGATTTTTTTGGTATGTGTCCTACGGTCTGGAGCAGAAATAAATGAGTTTTGCTCCACCTTCTACATAACATCTTTTCAGTCTTCTCCAAGCTTTTCCCAGGTCCTACAGTTCATGTTCCCTTTTGCCAGTCTAAGGCCTCATTCCCACTTACAAATAAATCGGTTTGCGATCCGAATCGACGGATCGATTTGATAGCGGAGCGTGGTTCACACTACATTTGCCCCAATCACATTTTTTCCCTTGTAAAATAACCCACTTGTGGTTCATGTTCATGAATGAATCAATTCAAAATGGACTCGCTCCAGCCAGCCGAAGGGGAAATTTAAATCGATTCCAACCCACATCTGGTTCACACTTGTGCAGAATCGATTTATCCAAAAAGACACGGGGAAAATCAGCGTTAAAAAGACACGGGTTAAATGGGTCTAGCGCACGGCCCCCCTCTCCGAATCGCTTGAGTGATTTGGTTCAAGTGGGAACCAGGGTCATTTGCGATCCAGTTTAAAAGGTAGTGGGAGTCACACCTAAGACCTTTTGTTTTGAATCATGGACTTATAACTCCATCCTAATCTCCAGGTCCTTCGGGATCATCTTCCAAGACGGCAGCTGGCATCCAGATGTGGCCCCAACAGATCATTCCTTCAATGTTGGGCCCCTGCCTCCTTCCATTTATATTTCTGCCCAAAGGTCACATTTGCTCTCTTAGCTCTTGCTCCAGAGAAATCAAGTCAGTTCACTTCCGTTGGCATGTGAGTAAAGCCTTTCCAACCTGCCCTTCCAGCTCTGGGTCACTAATAAAATTAATGCAGCGGGCAAAACCCTGATTTAAACAGCAACATTTCTGTGTCGACAGAGAGGGAAAGTCTAGGGAAGAGAACTAGGCTCAGAAGCGGAAAGGTTGCTGGTTTTTTTGGTGACAAAGGTGTGAAAAGGTTCACATAGGTAGGAAGCACTTTCCCATATGAGAGTCAGTGTTGCATAGTGGTTTGAGCATTGGACTTTGACTCTGGAGACCAGGGTTCGATTCCCATCTCAGCCATGGAAAGCCACTGGGTGCCCTTGGGCAAGTCACACACTCTCAGCCTCAGGGGAAGGCAATGGCAAACCCTCTTCTGAGCAAACCTTGCCAAGAAAACCTCATCATAGCTGCGCCTTAGGATGGCCATAGGTCAGAAACAACTTGAAGGCATGCAAGAACAACAACAAGCTATCCCATATAACTTGCTCCTCCTTTTTCCTACCCGAATGTAAGGGCTTAATAGGAATACATCACACAGAGGCTGGGGGCAGCAAATATCAATGGATGGCATACTACAACTAACAGGCGACGGAAGAGGGATGGGGCTACCGGGGTCAGCAGTGAGGATCCTGGGGCCAAATCCAACCCCATTAAGGTTCCCATCATTTAACCTTCCTACAAACCTCAAAAGCAAGTTATGGTTTTTGTTTCTTGACTATCCAGCAAAGAAATCTCCAGCCGACCTGACAATAATAATTGTAATAGAGTATTGTCTCCAAAAATCAACATGTGAGAAAGGGAGAGAAAAGATTTGCATTTACATAACTAATAAACTTGTACCAAGTCTTGCGGAATTTAGAGTGTGGTCTTGGTTATCACTACTCTTACTATTTTTCAGTTAATTTCTCCATTCACGTGATGTTCCAAGAGTGTATCAAGCTTTTCCAGTTATATGTAATCTCTAAACATGCTGCCCTGGTGCCGCAACAAACTACGCTTCCCAGAATTTCGTAGCACTGAGCCAGGGCAGTTAAAGCAGTATCAAACCGGATTGTTTCGGCAGTGCAGATACAGCCTTAAGTTACGTGTTCTTTCTGTCCTTGCCGTCCTAACTTTTTTCAGCTGATTCCAAGGCAAGCATCGCCATAAGGTGCCGGGGAGGACAGAAGGACGTTAAAAGCAGCCCGGAGGCGGGTGAGAAGAGAGGGAGAAGGCAGAAGCAGCAGCTGAAGGCTGAAACGTTAAAAATAAAATATACCACTTGGTGAGAAAAATAAAAAAAATCAGAACCGAGGAGGAAGCAGCAACGTAACCTCATAATCTTTTGCAAAAGGCTGTTTCCAGGAAAAAATACACAAACTTTTTTCTTTTATTAAAAAAAAGGACCAAGAGAAATCATTCCTCATCTTTTCTCCTCTCCTCCTCTTCTCCCAGCTATTCATCTGAAGTGGCCAATTCCCAGCTGTTCCTCCGTCCATATGTGGAAAAAACAACCTCACCACCAGAGCCTCCTTTACATCATCCGTCTCTTTTACGCAGATTTGCAAAACATTGTTTTTTTTCAATGATAAACCCTGAGCTACCACTGAAATCTGAAATCGCCCTGGCTGCGCACCATGGGAAAACATAATTCTGGGCAACGTTACAGGATGCCATTGTACTCTCCCCTCCAAAAAAAAAAGGCCACCCCTTGCAACCACAGCTGCAGAAAAAACGAGGTGGAGACGCAAAGAGATTCCTTTAAAAAAGCAAAACCCTTCCTCTCCTCCTCCCAGATTTGCTCAACAGGCGAGATCAAAAAGCAGGCTGCACCCGTCCAAACAAGCTTCTCACACCTGAGGTTTGCGCCAGAAGCACTCCTGGCAAAGGTTCACTGAATATATTGAGTTTTCAGTTTCGAAAGCAAGCGAGCAAGACAGAGACGGCAAAGGAGGAGAGAAACGGAACAGAGGGATGATCTTGTCCCCAGATGTGAATGTTTATATATGTAATATACAGACTGGGACTTGAAGATCCAAGGTTCAAGTCTCTACTTGGTCATAAAATCCACCTTGGGCCAGTTACTTTCTTTTTTTCTCTTGACCTGGACTACCTGACAGGGCTGTTGGGCAGAGAGGGCAAGATAGCAGAAGGCAGCCATGGAGATCATGGTAGGATGTGGACTTTAAAAAGTAACTAAACAAACATGGTCTAGAAGACTTTGGCCGAGAATTTTAACTTTGTAGTTGTTGCTGCTGTATGCCTTCAAGTAATTTCCAATTTACGGAAATCCTGAAGGCAACCCTATCACAGCCAGAAACCCACTTCTGGTTGGGAAAAACGGGGATTCTCTTTTTCCCAATATTAAACAAGGTGCAGGTGTGTGTATGTGTGTGCAACACACACACACAATCTATTTAAAAGGGGAACTGCCATTCCTGGAGACTTCTAGAGGAAGTTGTTCAACTTTGGAGATGGCAGAAAAAAAGCTAATCCCAGAGTTTTCAAGGAGAGATTGAGGGCCCCAAAAACAGCTCTGTGGCTCCACTTTCCTACCTAGAAAGAAGGGCCTGAGCAGAATTAAACCAGGAACGGATTGCTGGGTTTCTAAATTTTTAAAAAATACAAACATACACACCTAACAGCTGCATTGTGTCAGATCAACTCTTCAGTGACAGAGGAGTGTGGGAGAACTGAGCTTGCAGCTGACATACAGCTGTGCCATGTCTCAGAAATGATCTGTGCAAATCGCAATGTGCAAAATGAGCGTGATCAGGGAAGGGAGACCGCTGCTTCTTTTTTGCTGATGTACTTGAGGCTCTGAGGAGGCAAAAGAAAACATTAGGTCTGCACTGGATCTGGACAGTGGCAGAGCGCCTGCTTTGCATGCTAAAGGTCCCAAGTTCGATTCCTGCCATCTCCAAGTACGGCTGGAAAAGAGCCAGCCCAAACCAGAGAGCCATCCTTAGTCAACAAGGACTAGGCCAAGCGAGCGATCTGCTTGGGACTTTGTAAATGGCCTTGCGTGCGCGCAGCATCGAATGGAATAGTTTTGCAATGTCTGTATTCACCTAGAGGCGTTACAACCCGACGCACAACCCAATGCACAATGGGCACCAAAGAGCCCTGGGCACAGATGCCCATTCAGGCACCATCTAGGAAGTACACAACAAGAGTGCCTAATGTGCATCAGAGGCGTCCGATGCACATCTCTGCGATTCATTGACAGGTTTTATGTACTGCATTTCCGCAATAAAGTTACAGATGCGTAAACATACAAAACAGACTATGCTGTAGTCTTGGGCAACCGGTCAGAAAGGAAAGGTGTCACTATCTCAGCCATCCACATGGACAATTTTAGATTATGCAGTACAGTGGTCCTTCCACATTCGCTGGGGTTAAAGGTGAAGGACCCCCCCCATGAATGTGGAAAAAATGCAAATTAAAAAACCCCCATTTATTTTAGCTAAGAGAATGAATCTCCAGTGCCGGAGGTTGATCATACAATCATGCTGGAACGACCTACAAATGCCTAGAGAAGTGTTTTCTCTAGGAACTTCTAGATTCTCTATCACAACGCTATGGTTAACTCCTGGCAGAGTTGCACAGGAGGACGCAGAGATTCCTAGAAAGACCATATGAATCCAAACCGCAAATAATCAAATCCGCAAAAGCCAAAGCCGCAAATGCGGAGGGCCGACTGTATTTCGGATCTCAGAGTTCCAGGTTAAGGGAGACACAACTTGCGCTTGGAAATAAACATCTTTCCAAGGCACCTTTGAAAGTTTTCCATTCTGCAGCGTAACATGCTCCAACCCTAGCGCCTCTCTGCTCCTAGAAGGGCTTTTCTTCAAGTAGCTGGGGCCGGGTTTGCTTTGCCAATGAGGCTACAATAAAACTGCTCAGCTGGACCAGAAGCCAGAAACAGTGGCAGGCGGGGAACATGTCAGTGGGGATGAAGAAGGAAGAACTGGGTGGGCGTTCACCCCCCAACCTGCCCCACACACATTCGGATCCAGAGCCCTATGGTTTCCATTAGTGGCTGCTGACCGTCCAAGCTCTGGAACAGATGTGACCTCTGCCCCAGGACTGCTGCCCCAGAGAGATGGACCCATCAGAAACTCTTTGGCCAAGCCCTTCAGATTCCCAAAATTATGTTTTTAGAACAAGGAGAGCGTCCCTCCTGCGGATCTTTTATTCCTTCCAGGAGCACAGTGCGAGGATAAAACAGCAACCTGAAACTAACTTGTTTCTTTGCAAAAGAAAAGTTCAATTTCAAAAAACACAGGAACGGGTTGACACGAAGTTACCCATGTAACAATCAACCGCTTTCGAGTAATCTCCAAAAGTTACTTTTCAAGGGCAAGGTGGACACACATTTTTGGCATTTCATCATGCCATTCCTTTAGCAATCTTTTGGTGCTTCTTTGCGGAGGCATCTTTGATGGGCATTTTTCAACTCCCGCGTCATTATTTTATCAATTCTACGGTGCTGTTTGTGCCAACATAAATAGAAAGTCACAAACAATAAAACAACCTGAGTGGCTTTTAAAAGACCGCAACAAGCCACAGCCATAGTTGTTACTACTGTAATCGAAAGGAATTGTAAACTGTTTTCCAAAGCCTGAAGAAATAAAGAGTCTTCATTTGACAGGTCAATAAGGAGGGAGCCTTGGATGAAAAAGGCAGAGTAATATGCACTTTGGGGTGCTGTTTTTAGAATGCAATCTGTACTTTTAGTCCTTCAATTGTTTTAAAAGTAGTTTTAATTGGATGTGTGGTTTAGTTTTAATCTTTTGCACTCTGTACGGTTTTGTTTAAAAAGAGGAAGGAAGGGGGAGTAAAAAAAAGTAAGAAATGGGGCAGCACCATTTAAAACTAACTGGTTTTTATTTTTGCGTGAGCTTCCGTGGATATAAACCCACTTCTTTGGATGCAGTATATGGTTTTAGATACTGTTTTAATTTCTATTGCAAGTTGCTTTTGAGTCCCTTATGGGAGAATAAATATAATGCTTGTGCCACACATTTGGTGCAGCGCTGCAAGCAAGTGTGCAGAGCTCCACAACAGCTATCTGACCTCTTCCTTATGCCCTTGGCCTAACTTTCCACTGATAGCAGCATCTCTCCGCTGGAACATTGTGCACCTACCCAGAAGGACCCACAGACAATCTCCTAGGAATTATCTGGCCTCGGCTGTAAAAGTGTCTTTCGGTTCCTCTCCCGGAGATATTCAAGCAAACCACACACAGGAGAGACCAGTACATCCTGACACAGCCCCTTCCCAAGTACAGGGTGTCTGTTTTGGAGGTCATTAATCTCCTTCTAGAACTGCTGGCCCTGAGGTCAAGAGTAATGTCAGCTTTGAGAGCGAGCATGAGTCACTTGAAATTCCAGGCGAAGGACTGGAGATCTCTCTGTCCTCCAAAGAGAGAGAGAGAATGTGTGTGGCAAAAGACTGGGGGTTGATCCAGGACTTGTTAGTTCTGCAAACACAATTCCCTCTGGGTCAAGACGAGGACACCCAACGGCCAAGAAAGCCATCCCTGCGGCCAGTCCTGAAGACCTTGCCCCTATTCTCTCTCCTCTCCCCTTGCAAATGTCTACTTCGGCATCCAAAAAGGGCAACTTTGCCAAAAACAGGTATACTGCACTTAACCAAGTAGATGCTTTCCCAGGCATTCCTACTTTCACATTAAACTGGGTACCAGAGGATGATGGAAAAGACAGAGATGAGGAGGAGGAGGAGGAGGAGGAGGAGATGACGGAGGAGAAGAAGCAGGAGAAGGAGGAAAAGAAGATGGAGGAGGAGTAGGCCTAGACTGTCCCCAATCCAGCATCAAAACGGTTCATCCACAGACCCCTTTCCCTCGCCATCCAACTCACTTTCTGCCCTCTGACTGTGGCTCTCCCAGGTACCTCCTTCTCTGTTCCCTTCCTCCCAAACCCTTCCCAAGCTCTCTTCCTATTGTCATTTCAGGAAATATTATCCCAGCAAAAAGCTGCCAGGTTGCCAGGAAACGGGACAGAGAAATTTACGGTGCTCCAGCCTCAATGATTAAGAGGATTTGGATGAAGTTCCAGCGGTAACACAAAGCGGCTCCTCTTGCAAATTCAAGGGTTCGTTTTCATAAGGAGCCAAAAAGGCAGCGTCTTATTCTCTCTCGGACGTTCGGGCCTCCGAGCAACAAAGGACGAGAAGGTGCTTTGAGAAGCCTTCATAGACACATTCAAAATAAGGCCCGAGCACTGCCTCTTCTTATTTACGGCAGCCTTGTAAATAGAGTGGGCCCTTGGTATCTGCTGAAGTTTGGTTCCAGGACCTCCGTGGATACCAAAATCCGTGGATGCTCAAGTCCCATTAAATACAATGGTGTAGTGAATTAGTGCCCCTTATACAAAAATAGCAAAATCAAAGTTTGTGTTTTCGAATTTATATATTTTAAAAGTATTTTCAAGTCATGGATGGTTGAATCCGTGGATACAGAGGTCCAACTGTAGGCCTGCCTTCCAATATAGCAACACAAAATGGGGTTTTTGTAACAAGAACACAAAACCATCTTTTGCTGGTCACGTGCCACATCTGAAGCCTACCTTTTGGACCTATGGCAGGAATGGCCAACTGAGTGGGGGTCAGGAAGCAATGTCATCCCTAGACTGCCCTCCCATAGGATGCACCTCTTCACACACAACAGGCCCAAATACCTCCATGTGCCTCTACAATCCCTCTCAAAATGGCACCTGGCAGTAACTGTGGTTCCAGTAGTGACAGGTGCTCTGGGAGCAATTCCAAGATGGGCGGACAAAGCATCTAAATGAAATTGCCATACATACCGTAGGATCACAATCACAAAAAGCAACACGCTGGAGATTATCACACACAGACAGGATAGGGATGGGTTCGCTCCTCTGTCCTAATCCCATCATTAACCCGTCCGTGACAGCAATAACATGAAAGGCTTTCAGATCGTAGCGCCGATCCCACCATTAACCTAGCATTAAAGCAGCATTGCAATAACACAAACTTCCGTTAATGCAAAATGCCAGCCAATGTCGCTTTAATGATAGGTTAATGATGGGATCTGCGAACATCATCTGAAAGTCTTTTGCGTGATTGTGTTGAATCGCGCTTTTTGGATGGGTTAATGGTGGGATCTGTGGAACATTGTCTGAAAGTCCTTATTGCGACTGTGGATAAGGACAGGGACAGGACAAGGATAACCTGTGATAATCTCCACTGCTTAGAAGGTACCATATTACCCAAAAATACCTCTCACAAACTCCTAGATTTTTTTTGAGAGAGAATCCAAATCGTCAGCATCCCAAAACCCCGGCCCCAGAACACTTTGGGCCCTTTCAAAGCACACAATTACAGTGTTATGTTCTGTTTTAACTGCCATGGCAACATGCTAGGGACTTTGCTGGGGTTTTGTAGTTTGGCAAGTCACTACAGCTTCTCAAAAGTTTCCCTACACTGCAACTCCCAGGACTCTGCGGGATGCAGCCATGGCAGTGAAAGTGGGATCGCAGTGGCATTAAATGTGGAGGGTGGAAGGGTCCCTTGTAGACCGTGAATCTGAAAATAAGAACAACAATGCAGAAAACTGGCCCCCAAACTTGGCCAAGCGGCTCATCTGATGTACCACGGGGCTGATTCAGTATAAATCATGTTTCTCCCACCAGAAAGTGTGCATGTATCCCTCCAACGCACAAAGCCCAGAGTGACAGCTTTCAACACATACGCAGATGCACATGCGCTGCCCCCACAAAAGCGACTCTGCCGAGAGAAAGGAAAATGACAGATTTGACAGAACATCTCCTTGCTCGAAGCAAAGCGGACCCCCTTCCTTTGCTCCAGGCCCCGCTTCCAGCGCAAAGAGGAGGGAAACAGAGAGAGCATGGCTGAAGGAACTCATACCCACGCTGACCTAGTTTTGCATGCGTGTGTCTGTGTCTCTGTGTGTGTGCATGAGGCCTTCACAACAGAGACACCCAGTTCTCAGGGAACAGCAGGGGATGGCCACTTTCCCGAGGACTAAAATTAACCGACGGACAAAAAGAAAAAGGCTTTGGGGTGGGTAGGTGGGTGAAGCTTTGCAAGGACACCACAAAGAACTGGAGAACCTTTGTGTTTTTTTCCTTCTCGGTCACAAAATTACCTTCACCAATTCCCACGCACAAAAAAAGGTATGCTCTCATATCTCAGTGAGGGGGAAAAAAATCCAGTTTAAAATACCTAAACACACCTTGAGAGGGAATTCTATCATATGCTTTGGCCCTGCCTTGAAAAATCTGTGTTTCCTTCTCACGTTCCAGGACAAAAGTGGGAGTACTATGGATTCTGGGCTCCGTTGTGTCACCCATGAAGCTCCCCATTTTTTGAAACGTAGTGCCATTTTCAGGCAAGTTGCCGACCCCCAAACCATGAACGAAACGTGTGAAAGTACTCTACTCAAAAGCCACCGTTTACCCCCCCAAACATGGAAGCCGCTATTCAAGCTGAGCCTTCTGAGTCAAACCATCTCAGCCTTTTCTGTAAGGCAACCCATAGAGAGTGCACCAAATGGTGCCCATGCGGTAGAAAAGATGCTCTCACTCACCATCTCATCCAAAGCATAGCGGAGGAGGCCGTGCTCATAGAGGATGAAGAACCGGCGCTGCCATTTCTGGAAGGGAAGAAAAAGATATTAAAGCACAACCTGTTTAATACACTGATACCTGAATAAGTAATAACTCCCAAGCCAACTTTGGCTGGTCTTATTTCTCCTGCCCTCTTCCACCTGTGCCCATATTGTGTTTACTGTGTTCTTATTATTCTTTCTTTACCATTTATTGGATTTCTATCCCGCCTTTCTCCCAAAATGGGATTCAAGGCACTTTTTATCTTCTTTTTTTTTTATTATGTCTTGCTTTTTGATACTGTTTTAATCTTCTGTTTTTAACAGAAACTGATTATTATTATTATTATTATTAGTAGTAGTAGTACATAAAATCGTAAATTAGATGGATTTTAAATGCCATAGGACGCCTTGGATCCTGTAGGGTGAAAGGTGGGCTATAAATCAAATAAATAAGGCAGACTAGTATCACCTCTTAACCTTTTCTTCTCCAGGCTAAACATACCCAGCTCCCCAAGTCTCTTTTCATAGGGCATCGTTTCCAGACTTTTTAACCATTTTGGTTGCTCTCTTCTGGATAGAAATCCAACTCAGATATTTCTAAGGCTTCTTGAAGGCACTGCCCACGTTTATCATTTGGTGAGATGAAGAGAGAAAGCTGAATTCTGCATTTAACTTCCAACGCTTTGTCCAGGCTCCTACTCAGTCTTGGCAGATGCCCAATTCTAGGCCGCATCTGGGCTGTGCCAAACCTCAACCGCACGGCGCAACAAAAGGAGAGGGCCTCATCCTTACCCGAGAACGATGCACAGGGTTGTCAAAATCGGTGCCTTCCGGCGCCAGCAAAAGCCACCCGCCATAGATAGGTTTGGCCTGGAAAACAAGCAAAGAAAATAAATGGTCAGTTTATTTTTATTTTTTAAAATGTGCAATCTGGGACATCTTCTTTGCTGATGCAAATTACAGAAACGGTGAGGTACAGAAAGTGGAACACTCGTCCCATCTGCAAAGTGGAAGAAATCATACACCTCTATGTTCATACAATGCTATGCATCCAATTCTGGCATTTGCAGTTTTGTGAGCTCTTTAGCCTTCTCTCTCATAAACAGCTTGGGTATTGCGGCAAACTGCAAATCCCAGGATTCCATAGGATGGAGCTATAACAGTTAAAGCAGCGTCAAACTGCATTAATTCTGCAGTGCATAAGACTCCTATGGGTTGCAGTCACTAACAGGCTGCTTTTTAATGACTGACTGGCTGCTGAGGAAAAGGGCTTTCAAACTGATTTAATTCAGCTGTTGTTGCAATAGCATAACCTGCTTAATTCTGCTTTAATATTATAATATTGCATTTTTAGTGGTAGCCTTTCTTTTTTAAAAAATTGTGCTGTAAACTGCCTTGGATTGCAATGTTTTGTGGGGGATATAAAGTGAAAGAAATTAATTAAGATCATAATCTGAAACTCCAAATGGATCAAATCCTAATCTTTGTCTTGGTATCCTATGCTGGTCCCTTGTCGAAAGTCGATCTATAAACACTTTGGGGGCAGAGATATTTTTCTTTCCCTTATGAATATATATATTCAAGAAAAAAACAAGAACTGAAGCAAGGAACCAGGATCACCCGCTGTCTTTAAGGAGCAGACTTTGAAACCTAAAACCAAGAAGAAAGAGCCGCAGTCTTTTTTTTTAAAAAATGCAATCCATCAAAAAATGAAATCTGATTGCTTTACATAAAAACAAAAAAACATACAGAAGCTTTAGCAGTGATTTAAGTGACACCTCCCCAAACCTGCTCAGCAGGTCAAACATTTCACAACATTTTTTAAAATGAAAGCATACAAACTGTATCTAGTTATCTATCTGGAGACAGGTGAGAAGTCTGTCAACACTCCGCACCTTTTAGAAACAAGAAAATCTCTCTCACATACACACACACATACACACACACACAGACTATACACAAATACACACACACATATACATACATATGTTTGTACACTGTTTGTACGGTACGCTAAAACCATCCCTTACGAGAGTCAAGACACTGAGAACTGAAAATTATAAATGCATCTGAGAAAGGAGACTGAAGTCTACGAAAGCTCATGCTGCCAATTTCTTCCTTTCAGTCTCAGAGTTGCTACAAGATCTCTCTAGGTACTGATCCTACAGACTAACAGGGCTATATCTTTGAATTCTACCACTTTTGGAAAGTAGTTGGATAAAAAAAAAAATCAATTAACTTCCGCAAACACGTCCTGCCTTGATAACTGGGGATCCATGAACCCACTGCTGCAAAATGTAACCGATGACTTGATTTTCAAGATGCCCGAGTGCCTGGATTTCAAACAACTCACTGCCTAGCTCCAAACTTGCTCTGAGTCCCCATCTTGGGCTTTCTCTCTCTCTTTGCTCAACTCAGACGCACCTTGATTTCTGCACCTGCCTCCTCCTCCAGCATCCTTGAGGAGTTCCGGACACGGCCTCCCTTTCCTCGGTTCATGGCTGCCTTGCTTCTGAGCTCCGGCGGAGACGCGGCCCTGCTCACGGTTCACCCGGCGCACCTCCTTCGCTTGACACACCTGGGATCCACACCCACCCAGCAACCCACACACCCACAACTTGTGCAACTACTTCTCCCCACTCCCTCCGTGGCTCACGGCTGCCTCACCTGCTCTGAACGCCGTACGCCGGATAGACCAGGTTGCAAAGGATGGGAATGGTTCTCTGTCTGAGGATGGACAACCATCGGTGGTCAAGAGTGGGCAATACTGCACCTGATCTTAGCCAAAAGGCCGAGAAGTGTCCGCACAATACTGAGCTAGATGACGAAGCAGCATAGTCTAGGATAGGTATATGAGCACCAGAAGGTACATTTAGTATGTACAATAGCATGTATGTCACCTTTGTTGAAGTCAACATTTCCCTGGGCATGCTTTCTTTAACAGGCAGACAGATCCAAACAAAACCCCACCAACAGTGATGCCTTCATTGGCCAACCAAAATGAGCAACAGATTTGTTGCAAGCTTTCAAAGCTCCACTAGCTTCTTCGTCGGGCAAAATGTTACAAACCAAACAGGAGAGAAATCTGAGCCATTAGTGTCTGAGCATTGGGCTACAACTCTGGAGACCAGGGTTCAAATTCAAATTCTGGCTCGGCCATGTAAACCTTGGTCAAGTCCGCCTCAGAGGATGGCGATGGCAAACCCCTTCTGAAGAAAATTGCCTAGAAAATCCCACCATAAAGTCAACCTCAGAGTCACAGTCCAGGGCTCAAACCACTTTGCCACGCTGCAGGTACTGTGTTCTAATTTGCTTCTAACTTGTCCAATGGACACTTCAACACAACAAAGTAGAGTATGCCAAGGCTACCTGCTAAATAACTGAGAGAGAGAGCAGCCATGCCATGAGTTATGTCAAACAGGAAAAACAGGTGAGGCGAGACATAAATCCTTACAAGAGAAGAATGGCAGAGCAGAAGGGTCTTTCCAGTGGAGGCAGCAAGATTTTGGTCCAGTTTTATTCCAGTTTACATGTCTCCAGTCAGCCTCTGTGATCCAGGAACATACCATGCAACACCCCTAATGTTTTCCGCCAAATAAATACTTGGGGGACAGCATTTCCGAGAATCAGAAGAGTGCGCATGCTCCATGTGCTTCCTCCTCTAACATCCATGAACATCCCAAACCCCCTTTTAACCAAACCACAGGAACATTACTCAACCCTACTAGTTGTTTGTAAGGAATGCTATTCTGACTCCCCCAAAAGGCATTCCTGCTTCCCAAAAACAGCACTCTCGCACCACTCTGGGGGCTTCTCCAGTCATAACCGTTACGTTTCAAGATTGATACCAACCCCGCAAGAAGTGCCAAGCGAAGGCTGTCCCTGCCTTATGCCATCCTGCGCAACACTCCCTGATGGGTGTGCGATCAATCAAATGGCTTCATTTCCTTTTCAGACGATCAAACAAATAAAAGCGGTCAGTTTCATGCCCAGTTAAGGCAGGGCAGCAACTCATTCTTCTTATATCTTATCAGGCCTGGTATATCGATATTCCAAACTGGAGGTCTAAAACTAGCAATACTTTTTAGCCTCGGGTGACTCAGGGTTCCGCATGAATAACAGCAATGGTAATAAATGAGGAGGAGTGCTTGTCGTACGTCGTCATGTGAGGTGATCTCAGAAATCTTTACAACCACCCTGTAAGGCAGGCCATTACTCCATTTTTATCATCTCCATTTTTGCAGACAGGTGGATCTGAGACCAAGGGCAGGTTGCATGCTGAGAGCTGCCAATTGACTTCATGTCAAGGGAGCGAATCTGAACCTCTCTGGTGATGATATGCTCAGGTGAGTTCTCAGCAGCAGCGTGTGTTTAGAAACTCTCTGAAAGATCGATGCCAAAGTTGGGGCTTTTTGCTGTGTGTATCTTACAGGCGTTGCCTCTCAAGCAGACAAAGGTTGCACTGTGATGGACTTCTGACTGATAGTAGTGTCACTGGGGCAGAAGTTTTGGTATGTTTGGATTGCATTACCCTTCTCCATTGACGCTCCTCCTTTCTACCTCCCAGTGGGCAATTCCAGCTGAGGAGGTTAAAGAGACAGATATCCTTGTAACGCAATGAACTATTGCCAGCATCCAAGAAGCAAGTCTCTAGTCCTCCTTGAACTGTAGGATCCATAAAGTATCCAAAAAGGGGACTTCAGTAGAGCGGCGGCACTATTAAGTAGGACTGGGTGGGTATAGGGCAAAAACCCTGGAGATCCAGGGTTCAATTCCCCTCTCTGCCATAAAGTTCGCTGGTTGACTTTGGCCGTGTTCTCATCTTTCAGCCTAAGCTACCTCAAAAGGTTGTTGTAAGGATAAAATGGCAGGAAAGGCCACAGGTGCCAACCTGTTAACTCAGATCGTCCCCCAAAGCCAATCTCACCAACCTGTTTCCTTTTCCAAATGAGGCAGAACCTGTCTCTCTCTCCCTCTATGGAGCAAACCAAGCCCTCAATCGGTCTGCTTCTATATTTATGTCCATCCTTTCTCCTGACAAGGGATCCCAGGTGGCTCATATCATGAAATAAAGCAAATTCATCTTTTAAAAAAAGCTGAATGATAAGGGGTGTTTTAAAATCCTAGTTAAACATCCTCAGAACTGTTTCGAGCTACACGGAGAAAATCCACCCAAATGCTACCTAAAGTCTGCTGAGAAATATGGAAAACACTGAGCCACGCATTGAAAACACTCAATATTCAATTCAAAGGGGACACCAGGGATTGCAGTAAGCACAGGTTCATTGCATTGATCCTCCACGCAAGTAAAGAGATGCCCAAACAAAAACTTTTATCCTTCATGGATTGGTAAGAGCCAGATGTCCAACCTGGATTAATGAATGAAAGAGGCACTAGGGATCATATTGCAAACATATGTTGGAAAATGGAGCGCACCAAATAACTGCAGAAGAAAATCAGCCTGTGCTTTATAGATTATAGCAAAGACTTTATCCCTGGTCCTGTGCTCAAACCACTGCGCCATGCTGTCTTCCCATCTGGGGAACGACGGGTAAAAAACAGGAGGCTTAAACAGCGGGCCATCCATTCAGCTCTACTTTCTTTCATTCCATCAAATTATTTTTATCCCTCTTGGTTGTTTGGGGGTCTGGGCTGCCTTCACAAACAGCAGGAAGGAAGACAAGAAACAGCTCTCCGGGGGTGGTTTACAAGAGTTTGTGCAGAGAGCTGCCCTGACAAATCCCAGACACCAACAACCAGCTTGTTGCATCTGCCAGAAGGAAAGCTCAAGAGGATTCACAGCCCTGCCTGACAGGATCTGGTCATTAAAAGAGGAGCTTATATTTATTAAGCAGCTCTGATCTGCAGGAGCTCAGAGGAGGAAGATTTGCACCAATCTGGGTCAACGGTCCAAGTATTTCTACCCATCTGGGTCAATGGTCCAAATATGACTGTTGCACATTTTGATATATATATATATTATATATATATATATATAAGATGCTGTGCCATGTAAAGAACTTTCTTCAGTTTAGAACCATGGAATTGCAATACTGGAAGCCATTCCCAAAGACCATCTAATCCAACCTTCTGTCAGTGGAGGAAACCACAGCTAAAGCTTCCTGGATAAGCATCATCCAAAATCTGACTAAAAGCCTCGATCAAAGGAGAGTCTACCACTTTCTAAAATAATCTATTCCACTGTTAAACAGCTCTTGTTGTCAGGATGTTCTTCCTAATGTTTAATTGAAATCTCTCTGTTTACGTGCGCAGAAGCATCTGCATGGACATGCCTTCAGTTTGCCAGTTGGCCTATGGCAACCCCATGAATTTCGCAGAATTTTGTTAGGCCAGCAAGACTCAGGTAAGGTTTGCCACTTCTGTCCTCTAAAATATAGCCTGCGGCTCCTGGTATTCCTTGGTGGTCTCTCATCCAAGTACTAACCAGACCAGATCCTGCTTAGCTTCCAAGATCAGATAGGATCTGGTGCCTTTTGAGGTGTGTAGGCCCAATCAAGATCTCCTTTCTTGTAATCTGAATCTCTCGGTTCAGCCCATATCCTCATAAACCTCGATTCAGAAGTGAAAGGGGTTCAAACATGTTTATTTGGTTATATAACAATTCCAATAAAGTGGGCAACCTTGGGCCCCTCAAACGCCATTATCCCCAGTCCTCCACAAGTTGTTGAATGACAACTCCCATCATCCCCAACAAGCATATTTGGGAGTCCACCCATTTCTGAAAGGCCACAGGCCACTGTCCCTTGCAATAAAGCACAGAAGGGATTAAGCCAAAAAACAGGTGTTGAAATCCGAAAGTGTTTCGTGCAGATCAGTGGTCAAGGTCCAAAGTTCAAAACTGGGCATAAGGTTCTCAGACCCCTAGAAAAAAAGGTCATTTACCTCCAAAATTTAAAGATCTACTGGCTGGCTAGAGTAGGCAATAAGAGAAAGAGATAAAATGACGCTGCAACCTGGCACAAAGCAACTGCAAAACAGCTAAGCCATAATAAATCTGTCTTCCTATGGTATTACCAGGCTGATTTTAGCCCACAAATACTTACGAGTTCCACCTACCAACCAAGTCTTTTGTGAAACCATTAATAGCTTGGAGGAACAAGGCACCCAAGCAGGGCTATTTCATTCTTTTTAGAAATGTTCATTATCTCTTCGCTTGGAGGCAACTCCAACTCACCCTAGGTGTGTGGCCATTTACAAAACAGGCATGCGGCCGGTGGAGGTAATGTCAGGCCTTCCAGGAACCGCGCCATCATCATGACAGATGAACTACAACGTCAACCCGTATTTATATAAACAGCTCATCGTGAAACAGAAAACGGCTGGATCCCCACGGTCCCGTCCCTCTTTGGATCCTGACGCTGATCCAATTTAAGCCCCGTCTCGCCACCTTCCCAAAACGCACCCTGGCAGCAGAAATTTAAAAAACACCTGGCGTGTCCGCTAATCGTAGTGCCAAAGGGATTAGGAAACAACAGTTATCATAAGAAAACCTTTGAAAAGCTCGGAGGGAGGGAGAGAGGAAGAATTCCCCGGGAGCTGCATGACTGGCCCGTCAAAACATGCTCCAGAAATCCACATTAGTCACTAGGAAAAATTTCTGGCTGGGGGCAGAAAACAGGGGAAAAAGGGTGCAGAGGGTGGGAGGAGAGCGTTTCGGGTCCGTGAGGATGCCTCTGGACTTGGACGGAGTTTGAGAAAAGACAAAGAGAAGCCCTTGTTTGCGTTATCCGATGCAGCAGCTCCCTAAAGTGTCTTCCTGAGATTGCTAAGGGTTCCGTTATTGATCAGCAGTGATCCAGAACAACCAGAGCGGCAACAAGAAGCCGGTGATCATGGGTGAAACGTGGCCCATGCCTACCAATTTCCCATCTTGGGTTTTCAATGGTGGAAAACCTAGAGGGTGTGGTATGGCATGCTCACAATTCACACAGGGAGACCAGAGACAAGCAAAAGACCCAGTCCGCTTATACTGGTGGATGGCTGTGAAGGTGTGTGTGTGCTTTCAACTTGTTTCCGAAATTCCCCATGCATAGCAATCCCAACAGGCGAAGGCTGCTGCAGGAGCATTATTTGACATTTTGGGGAAGCCTTCCTCCTGTTTAATCCTAAAAATCAGCCAGGTACAGCTGAGTTTTGTTTTCAGATTGGTGCCAACAGCAACCGACTGATGAATTCAAGAAGGACCATCATTCGGTTGGCTTTTGAGGAACTGATTTTGAAGAAAGGAATAGGGGGAAAGGCGGCAAGTTGAGCAAAGCCAGCCTGTGACTGCCTCTAGCCGTCTTCTAAGAACTTCTCACCCAGAAATAAAGAAAAGAAAGGTCTATTCAGAGGAGGGCTTGTTCTCCTCTCCTTCTCACCATTGCCATTGCTGGAATAACAGAGATGGAAGGGAGCCGAGGGTCATTTCATCCAGCCCCTGGCCCATGCTGAAGCACCCCTGAGAGGTGGGCACCCATCTTCCATTTAAAAACCTTCAGCGAATTTATCCTTTCCTCAGCCAAAAAAGAAGTGATCTGGAGGGATTCGGAAGACTTGAAAACCACGAAGATGCTTTGGGGCCCCTATGTGACCCACATCTGCCTAGGTTGTGGCTCTTTTGGCTTTGAGGTGGACACTTTTTGCCGTTCTGCCACAAAATGACCATGATCTGCAGCATGCAAAACCGTACCACTGAGCTTAAACCCCTTCCCAGGGTGGTGAGCAGCTCAAGAGAATTTATCCCCATACTGCAAATCTGAGGCTGAAGAACTGAGGCCGCCCTTTCCAACAAAGTTTCTGTAGTTATCCTGTGAACTGACTCTCCATGCCAAAAAACTGCCCTTCCTCCCTCTTCCTCTGGGCACATTTCATCCTCTTTTGTTAGAGACACGCTGCCTCTCTCTATTATGCCACACCGTTCTTTGTTCAGCACCACATCTTTGCGTGGACTCTTTATAGAGGCGCAGAATAATCCTCCGTACACAGTGTGGTCAACATTTATTTGTCTACCTCTCTTCAATAAATAGATTGAAGTCTATTTATCCTCTGATTCATTATGTCCGCCGGTTTCCATTATCCTTACGCACAAAAGGACATGTCTGATCGCAAGAGGCAGCCTGTCCGATGGAGGCACAATTGCGTTTGTGAATTTGTGAAACAAGGCGTTTGTGACACCTGCACCTTCTTCTCAAACCAAAAGAGGCAGCCAAGCTGCACACAACAGCAAAGTGTGGAACATTTTGACTACAACACCCAGAATGCCGCATGTTGGCAAGAAGATTCTGGGAATTCCAGTCCAACACATTAGTTTTTCTGGGCACTGCTCAGGAGCAAGACATAGACGCTACCTAGATCAGTTCCATTGATGCAATTCTACTCTCAGCTTTCTCCCCATGTGTTTTCAAACACGCTTCTTGTTGCATAAGCCACCATTTTGAGTGTTTACGCACAGAACAGCAAGGTAGAAATTATTATAATCAACCCTTTGCATCGATTCTCATGATTGTGTGCCGTGTTCATGTCTTCCACCGATAATTATGACAAACTTGTTTAAGATGAACGGAACAACATTAATATACACCATTCAATCCCTTTTGAAAAATGTTCCCAACCCAAAATTCTCCCTATCCAGAATTCCAATGTTTCAGTGTACCCAAACTTTGTTTCGTGCATAAAATTATTTAAAATACAGTTGGCCCTCCATATCCATGGGGTTTTTTTTTAATCCACTGATTCGAGCATCCATGGTTTGAAAATATTCCAAAAATGTATATACAAATTCCAAACAGCAAACCTGGATTTTACCAATCTAAGGGGCACCATTTTACTGACCATTCTATATAATGGGACTTGAGCATCCATGGGTTTTGGTCCTGGATCCAAACCCCAGCAGATACCAAGGGCCCACTGTATTGTGTGCAAAATTACCTTCAGGCTATGTGTAGAAGGCGTACAGGAAACATACAGGAATTCTGTTTATATATCCGGGTCCCATGATCAATGTATCTCGCAGGATATATGCAAATATTCCCTAGCCTGAAAAACTCCAAAGTCCGAAACAGATCTGGTCCCAAGTGTTTGGATAAGGGAGAGCCAACCTGTACATGGAAGGTCATGCTGAAAGAAAGAAATTAGCATTAAAGATTTCTTCTCCCTCTCCTCCAATTTTTAAGCCATGATAGTTACTATCGCTTTGAAAGCTATTGCAGAATATATATATATATATATATATATATATCCCAAATGAAACATGCCCCTTTGAAATCAGTGTTATGTTTCACCAAGGCTCACCAAAGCCTTCCTTAACCTGGTTATCTTCTAGATATGTTGGTAATATACCTCTATGATGAGGCCTGGAGATCGAGTTGTAGCACAAAGGCACCGTATAGGGTTAAGCCGCTTTACAGAAACCACAAAGTAAAACCCACTGGATTTTATTTTTTAAAGGAAAGGGAGGCAGGGAGGTATATCAGCACCTGTGGCCTCAGGTGAGACAAGCAAATGCGCTTTCCAGTAATATCTCAGCGACAGGGTTAAAATCTGATCTGACCGCTAACTCTTTGAACACATCAAAAGCTGTCAACTGTTGATATTTTTTTAAATTATATGCAAATGTCGCGGTGGTAGAAAAAGCCTGCCAAGCCCACAGCTATTAAGAATGTTTATCCTCTTTATAAAACACTCACACAGAAAACAAAGAAACACCAGGATGGATTTTGCCAGAAAGATCTAACTGGTTTTTTGGAAGCGAAGGAGCTCAGAAAGAAGGCGCCCTGAGCAGATGCTAGCATTTCCGGAAGCCTTTTCAATGTGTGATGCCGTGGTCTGGGTACTGGATTAGGATTCTTGGAGAACAGAGTTCGAATCCCTGCTCAGTCATGGAAACCTGCCGGGTGACCTTAAGCAAGTCACCCTTTCACAGCTTAAAAGGAGAAAACGTCTTCTGAATCAACTGCTAAGAAAACAAGATGATGTAGAGTGTTGGATCAAGACTTTGGAAAACCAGGGTTCAAATCCCCACTAGGCCAAAGAAACCGACTTGGTGGCCTTGGACAAGTCACACTCTCTCAGCCTAATAGGGCGGCAATGAAAAACCTATGCAATAAACCTTGCCAAGAAAAACAACGTTAAGTTGGAGTCAATTGGAAGTTGACAGCTCAGAGCCAGCATGGCACACTGCTTTGAAAATCTGTCTAGCACTCCGGGAGAGTTGGGTTCGAATCCATGCTCCACCTAGTTAGAAAAACTTAGCCAAAACCAGTTTGAAACAGCCACAGTAGCAAATATATAATTTTAAGAACCATGGGGCAAATAAAATAACACAATCTTTGCACTGGAAAGGAGATGTACATTGGTCAAGTCACACTCTCTCAGCCTCAGGGGAGGCAATGGCAAACCTCCTCTGCACAAATCTTGCCAAGAAAACCCAACGATAGGTTTCCCTAAGTCGGAACCATCCTGAAGGTACGCAATATATATGGGAGGAGAGGGTCTCACAAAAAGACTGCGATCGGGAAGCTGCGATCGGGAAGCTGGGAGGGTACTTAAAACTGGCGTGGCTTAACATTAAACTGGTTGTGAAGGGCAGAGATAAAAGTTTGTGTCTGAGACGTTAAGATAACAGACGCTCTGCGCAGAAGATATCCTACGAAGGTGAAATATTCCAGCAAACCAAGGGTTAGTTTCCTCCCAGTGACTCTGTCCCAATGATTACTGAGACACCTTTAACTTTTATGGTGATGGGATTCCCAGAGAAAGGCAGAGACCATCAGCAAACAGCTAATCTCATGTTTGCAGATGGGGCTGAGAGTTTAGTACACTTTAAAACAATAAAATGGGTGACACCTGCCCTCTCTGCGAAGCTGGTTGGTGGAAAACAGTTCAGCCTTCCTAAACTTTTGACAGTTTATACCCCTGTTGATTTTTACACCTGACTCCTTTCCTGGTTCTGGATTATACTCCGATCTCTTTTTGGGCACTTAATTTGGAATTAAGTCCTGCTATGTTCAGGGAAACTCGTGGTTCACAATTTGGTGTGCTGTGAACAACGTTCCCGCAGTGCAGTTCCATGCTGGGGGTTCAAGAGAGCTTGGTGGTTGTTGTTAATGTGCCTTTACATCAACTCTGATTGATGGAGACCCTCTTCCAGGATGGTTTGTTTTGCCCTTGCTTTCCTCTGAGGCTGAGAGAGTGTGACTTGCCCAAGGTCACCCAGCGGGTTTCCGTGACAATGTGGGGATTCGAACCCTGGTCTCCCAGAGCCCAACACTCAAACCACTATTCTACACTGGCTCTCCATTCCATCAGTAGCGATATCAAATTCTTTCAGGAAATCTACAAACTGGGCGTTGGGGTGTTTTACCCGTCAAGCTAAAACAACTTCTGCCTTCAGCAGATACCCAAAGAACCAGCCTAGTGTAGTGGTTGAAGTGGTGAATACCAGGAGACCAGGGTTCAAATCCTGCTCGGCCACAGAAACCCAGAGGGTGGCCATGGGCAAGCCTCCGAGGAAGGCAATGGCAAACCTCCACTCAATAAACCGTGCCAAGAAAACTCTTGGATAGGGCCACCGTAAGTTGGATTCAACGTGAAAGCACATAACACCTGAAATATATGGTACACCGTCTCTGCAGATCTGCAATGGCCAGTTGTGGTTTGGTCAGGTGTGAGTGGCTAACAACTCCCATCAGCCCTAGACAGCACTGACAATAATGGGAGCTGCAGTCCAAAAACTCCTGTAAGATCACAGCTGCCCACCTTTTGCCGGAGATGGACGCTCTATTTATAGCTGCCACGGTGAAGAGCCTCCACGTGCGCATGCCTTATCCTTTCACGACAATCACAGCTAGTGCCCACGTGCCACTTCTCACAGCGAGCGGATCCTGTAATAGCACATGACGGTGAGATGAGCCCCTCCGGTGTGTCCTGGATGTGTCCAGCGGCGTATGACACTGCTTTACTCCAAGTCACACCCCGCAGCTTATCCAGCACAGTATTATCAACGCAGGATCAGCCTTTGTTAGCTGAGGATGATGGGAGTTGCACTCCATCACAAGAAGGTTAGGGAAAGCTGGTGGACTCAATGCCATGTCTCGCATGGCAAGCTACACACTGCCATGGGACAGACACAACAAAGCCCCGTGGGATTTTAAAATTTCCTTCCGCATGAGAAATGTGAGGTATAAAGCCAACCAGAACCAGGAACAAAATTGTAGGAAGGATGCTGGGAACCATAACCTGGGAATTTCAAATTACAGGCTGCCTCTGGGTACCTTTGGGCAAGATGTACTCTCTGAACCTCAGAGGAAGGCAAAGGTAAACACGCCTTCCGACCACATCTTGCCAAGAAAGTGTCGTGGTAAGTTCTCCTTAAGGTCGCCGCCATAAGTCAGAAATGATGCAAAGGGATACAACAACAACCACAACAGTCTCTGGGTTCATATTCAATCCTCCTGTTCGATTTTTCAGGAATAGGTATAAGATAGTTATCCTCCCGCACACACATTTTGTGGACGTTTGGCATCAAAATTTTGTGTTATCCAAGAGAAGGTGGCCTCCATAATCACAAAGCCCTGTTCAAGATTTCTTCCCCAACTTGGAAAAGGTTGTTCTTGTTTTTAAGGACAATTCTGGGGAGATTCTGAGAGCTGTCGCCCAAAATTCAAATAGTAGGACTTTTCAAAGCGCTGACCTTTCTGATCAAAACCACTCCAAGTGCTCCCCATTTCAGAAGCTTTACTTCAGAGGAAGAGGTGAAACTCTTTAGGGGATGCTAAAGTTAAGAAAGTGAGGAATCTCGAAAGCTTTCATGGCCGGCATCCATAGTTTTTTGTGGGTTTTTCGGCCCATGTGGCCATGTTCTAGAAGAGTTTATTCCTGACGGTTCACCAGCATCTCAGAGAATGAAGATGCCAGCCACAGATGCCGGCGAAACGTCAGGAATAAACTCTTCTAGAACGTGGCCACATGGCCCGAAAATCCCCCAAAAAGCTAAAGTTAGGAATCCTTTGTCAAATTTCCAACTTAAGAATATCAACCTTTAACAATTACCCACCAACAAGTGTGCAAAAGAAATTCACTGCATCTCTAATTCCATCTCTCGGCATATAATACTGACTGGCACTGGGCAGGGATAGATCTCCAAAGGCTGCAGTACTCTAGATCCCATCGGTTCCTATCAGCCTGGCCAATAAGGAATGATGGGAGCAGGAGTAGCTCATTGGGATCTGGCCAGATTGTAGCTTCCATCATAGGATATCTAAAATTACAAGAGAACCTGGGTTCTTGCACCGTCTGGCCCTTTGCAAAGCTTGGAAGAAAAATCCTTTCCCGGACTATAATTGGTTGCGGGATTCTGGACATTGTAGTACTGACTTGATCTCAGTAAGGATGCTCAAGTACATCCTTGTCAGTCTGCCAGCATAGAAGTGGGGTTAACAGCGTGGCAAATTGTCATCCGAAGGTAGCCAACCCCACCTCTGCCAACTTATAAAACAGATTTGTTCGCCGAAGCCATCGGAAACGAGAACGCAACCCTGCTGCAGAGCCACCCATCTCTCTCAACTTTTACACAAACTTGCAATTCTAACAAGTGCCAAAACAGTTAAAGATTGCCTACACCGAGGCTCAATCATTAATCAAAATGTAGCCAAGCAATCAGAAGAAAGCGAAGACTTGGAAAGGCAGCCACGAAGGAGCGAGATAAGATCCTCAAGCGTAAAATACCAAAGTTGGAATCGCACATCTTTCCATTCCTATGTATGGTTGTGTAGGTAGGGCAACGAAGAAAGCTGTCGGGAAGATCAACTCAAGTTAATCTGCTGCTTACTTTGGTTTTTATTGTGTACTAGTTGAGTGTTATTTTAGAGATATTTTAATTATGTAAGGATGTTGTTGTTTTCGATCGCATGCCACTTGGCAGGTTTTTTATTCTTTATTTATTATTGCATTTGACCCTGTGCAAACTTTACAGTGCTCTATAAATAAATGCTAATAATAATAATAAAAGTGAAACTTGGTTCTGCAGATACTTAAGGGCTGCCAAAAGGAAGTCGGCGGCTCCGAGAACGAGTCAAGCTTGAACTCTCAGAGAGGCTTTCACAGTTTGGACCCATCGTGTCACAACAGGACTCCTTGGAGAAATAAAACAAGCGCGCTTGGCAAAGCATGGAAAGAGAAAGGCCCCGTTGCAGGTGGAGAAAGAGACTCCATCAAGGAAGGCACAGCTGCCCTGAGTTTGCAAGGCCTGAGCTGATGACCCGGGTTCACAAATTCACCATTCATCTACATTAACTTAGCAGCAAACAAACAACTCTGCAAATTGGGCACAGCAAGCCACACTGGAGAAATAACCCGGTTTGGTCCCGCTTTAATTTGTTGTTTGGGTCAATTGCTATGGAATTCTGGGAGTTGGAGTTTGTTGTGGGGTCCAGAGCGGAGCGGAGCTCCGCTCTGGACCCCACAACAAACTCCAACTCCCAGAATTCCATAGCCTTGAGCCAAAAAGAGTTAAAGAGGTGCCAAAACCAGGTTATTTCTCCAGTGTGGATGCGGCCTCCGTTTCTAAATGGAAAGCCACCCTCTTTCTCTGAAGCATGCAAGCACAATGTGCAAGTTGTGCTTCCCTTCCAGCACATGACCACTGCAGGAACACTGCCACTATCCATGGAGGATCCATTCTGCTTTGTAGGCTCTTGATACCCATAAAGACAGAATTCAGGGAAAACAGTCACAGACCCAGCCGTGAAAAAGTCCAGGCCAGCGTTCACTCAAACTCTCCAGAATGGGTGCCTTCCAGGCTTTGGGGACTACAACTCCCGTCGTCCCCGGAGCCTGATGGGAGCCGTAGGCCAAAGACCACCACGAAGACATGAAGTCGGAGCCCTTCAATGGAGGTGAGGTGCAGAAGTCATCCTCTCCTTGCTTCAAAACAGGAAGGGAATCCAGCCATCTCATGAACAAAATGGACACCAAATGTGTCGCGATTGTTTACGGTAAAGGCTCAAAATGCATGGCAGAAATGATCCGGTTTGATACCACTTTAACTGCTCCTGGCTCTGTGCTAGGGAATCCTGGGAAGCGTAGTTTATTGTTGGCACCAGATGCTCTCTGAATGTCTTACAGTCCCCAGAATTTGCTAGCACTGAGCCAGGGCAGTTGAAGTGGCATGTGTTTTGCACCAAGGAGGAAGGCAGGACACAGTAAATAAATCCGTGCAATAATTAAAATGGGCAAAAAATAGAAAAGTAGATGCGTAACAATAAAATAAAATAAAATGACACTGGGTTTGCTTTGTTGTTGTTGTTGTTTTTCCAAGGGGGTGGGTTCTCCCTCCACGCTGGCATGGCCGGCTTTGTCCGAAGGCTTTCCATCAGTCCCATGCTCCCTGCCTCCCCAGCATGCATTTTTTCCATATGAGCTTTGCAGATTGCATTCCCTCTCTGTGTCCAACCTCTCCCCCCCCTTTTTTTTTTCCTTCTTGTTCTTCTTTTGCCTCCCAGCTCTGCAATATGACTGATCTCATTTCCATAATAGGATTGTAACCATGGCTGTCACAAGTAGTGCAGAACCAAGAGGGAGGAGGAGGAGAGTGGGAAAAAGCAAGGCCTGGGTTAGAGCTCAGGCTGACATTCATTCCACTCCCCAAACTCTATCCATGGGGCTCTTTGGGGATTGCAAGGGGGTCTATCAGGAAAGCCACCCTGCAGTCACTTTTCGTGGCCTTTGCTTTGCTTTATCAAAACCAGGCTTGCGTTAACACTTGCGCCTGTTTGGGGTTTTTTTTGGTTTTTTTTTTTTTTTGCAATGTTGCATTTCCAAAATTGCAAAGGACTGAGGCGCGCTTTTCCAAAACTCCTCTCTATCCAAGGGATCATCAGAGACTAGGGAGGAATTTCTCTCAATTGCGAACGGAGCCAATTTGAAACTTACGTGAATTCGCTAGTTTAGCGAATTTACGTGAAATCTGATTGCGTTCGGAATGCATTCAGAATGACTTCTCATTTCCCAAAAATGACCCCCCATTGCCCAAAATTGCCTGAGATGCTCTAATACACAATTACGTGAAACCCCATGATTGCGTTCGGAATGACTTCCCATTGCCCAAAATTGTGTGAAATACTCTAATACGCAATTACGTGAAACCCCATGATTGCATTCGGATTGCCGTTGCATTATACCCCCCAAATTCAGTCGTATGGTAAACTCCTTAACCGATTTAGGTTTAAATAATACAGTTAAAAATCATTCGAACCATCGCAACAAGAACAGAACAAGGATATATTAAAAGGTCCAAAAGTACCTTGGAGAAATAATCCATCTTGAGACTGCTTTAACTGCCCTGGCTCAAGGCTAGGGAATCCTGGGAAGTGTAGTTTTGGGAGACATTTGGCCTTCTGTGTTGTGTGTTCTGGTGCCATAATAAAAACTACAATTCCCAGGATTCCCTACTTTTGATAGAGAGGAGATTTTGAAAAGGTTTGCCACTTGAAGATCCTAGTTTCTAAGCAAAGAGAAGGTGGGTTGCCTGCCTGCTTTCTTCAGCCTATTTGGAACAAAACAGTCAGAAAAATGATGGAAAGACTTGCAAGCCTTTTTCATATCAGACACAAAGAGACTTGAGTCCCCACCAGAGAAAGCTGGGCCCAAATGGCTTTTTCATTCAAGAAGTTGGAAGATAAAGGAGCCCAGAACCCACAAAAGACCCAGTGGGACACCTGGATACTTACAAACACACAACAACAACATACAGAGTTGCCAACTTCCAAAGCCATCCAAAGAAAACCATGAAAAGTAAAATTTTCTTTTTCTTTTGCTCCTTGCATTCAAAAGGGGGAAAGGCTTAAGCCTGGCAAGTTGGCTTGTTGCAAACCACCTTCTTTCCTAAGACAAGTCCTGGGCCTGAAATCCACCTCCAGGGCCCTTGGATTATTAATTACAGTATTATGATGATTATGATTATCCTTTATCATCACAATCACTATTACAACAACCCTTTTCATTCCTATGCATTTTGAAGGGAGGCCCCTGATGGAAAGAAACACTGGCAAGCCTTTGCAATGAGAGAGAATTTAAATGTTTCTCTTTCTCTCTGTTGATAATATATAAATACTCTGTGTGTGTGTGTGTGTGTATGTAAATATGTATAAATATGTCAACAGAGTGAGAAAGAGAAATATTTAAATTGCATCTGACTGAAAAGGCTTGCAACTGTTTATACACACACAGTTACTATTTTTATACACACACACATATGTGCATACATACCTACATGTTGCTATGTATGTATACACACACATACACACATGGCTATATATGTACTATATATAGTACACACACATACATGTTACTATTTATATACTATATATATATATATACACACGTGTTGCTGTTTAAATATATATAGGAACACACACACACACATACATGTTACTGTTTATATATATATACAGTAACATGTATGTGTGTGTATATATATATATACATATACTGTATATATAGGACTACATAGTAACACATACATGTTACTATATATACACACACATTTTACTATTTACATATATACACATATACAATATATATATATTGTAACACATATGTATGTGTGTAAATGTATATATAAAGATATTCAGTATATATATAGTAACACACACACACACACATACATGTTCCTATACACACATACACTATATATATATATATACACCCACACATGTTACGTACTATATATACACACACATACATGTTTATACATATATATATGCAAACACACACATAAATTATGCATATATGTACACAAATTATATGTTTATATATTTATATATATATATACACACACACATTACATATATATATATATATACACACACACATTACATGTGTATATATATATATGCACACACACATAAATTATGTTTATATATGTATATACACATATGTATATACACACACAATTACATATATATACGCACACATTTTATGTTTATATATATGTATATATACATACACACATTACAAATATATACACACACATAAATTATGTTTATATATATGTATATACATATATATATACACACACACAATTACATATATATATATATACACACACACAAATTATGTTTATATATATATATATATATATGTATGTATATATATATATATATATACACACACACTTTACATGTATATATATATATATATATGCACCCATAAATTATGTTTATATATATGTATATACATATACATATACACACACATTACATGTGTATATATATATATACATACACACACATACATATATGCATATACACCCCCCTGCTGCCCCCCTGCGAAGCCTTGCTGAGGCTGGGGCTCTTCTTGCAGTTGTCCTCCTTCTCTTTGCTCACCTGGTTGAGGTCCTCGTCGTTGAGCAGGTGGGACTCTCGGGGCTTGAAGCAGTTCTGGCACTTGCTCTTGTTGAAGATGTTGGCCTGGAACTTCCTGCAGGGGTTCTCCTTGGCCCCAGCCATGGCCAGGGGCCCCCCCACCATCCAAGAAGGCAGCACCAGCACCAGCAGCCTTGCCCAGAGCCTCCTGCTCAGTTGCAAGAGGCAGCTCCAGAGAAAGGAGAGCAGCAGGAGCCCCAAGGCAGCCAAGCAACGCAGGGCTGGTCCCTGGCAAAAGAGGAGGACCACCAGAGCCTTAGAAAGGGCCACCAAGGGCTCAGGGCCCCAGGAAAAGGCTCAGCACCACCAGCAGCATCTCTGCTCCAGCATCCCTCCTTTCCAAAAGGAATCAAGAAGGAAGGGGAAAAAAATATTATATATGAGAATGAGAAAGCTGCCCAACTGGATCCAAGCTCCTTCCAAAAAAAGACACAGCTGAAGTCTATAGCAGTCCAGATGCTCAAAGAGAAAGAGAGATGAAGATCAATATATATATATATATATATATCCCAAGTTGGGGAGCTGTCAATGCAACAATATAGAAAGCTAATTCTAAGAAAGGCTTGCAAAAAACCAGCCCCCTTTTTTAAAAAAAAGGCTAACAATCCCTCCTCTCCCAAGAAGGCAAGGTTAAAATCCAGGCTTCAAAGGGCCAGGCCCCATCCGCACCAGCCATTCCGCTTCAGTCCCGGGATAATGATGATGATGATGATCCTCCTCCTCTTCCTCTCAAGCCTTCTTCTGCTGCAAAAATTTGCTGGCTCCCATGCTTGCGTTGGAATAAAAGATGGTTTCTTTTTGGGAAGAAAGAAAAAACCCACCAAAATCCAAAAACTGGAACCTTTGCAAGGAGGGGAAGGGGGAAAAAACAAACCACCTTCAAAAAAAGGAGGAGAAAGATAGAAAAATAAAATCCAAATGGAGGAAAGAAAAGGGTGCAATCCTGCCCCCCCCCCCCAAAAAAAGAGTCTGCAATCTGCAAATCCTGGCAGCTTCTGTTGCAATAAAAAGGCCTCCTTCTTCTTTCCAATGGCAGCAGCAATGCAAACCTCCTCCTCCTTCTTCTTCTTCTTAGGCCTGAGATTGGAAAGAAAAAGGGGGAGGAAGAAGAGAAAAGGGAAACGCCTTAAATTCTCTGCCTCTTTTCCTTCCTTCCTGCCTCCCCCCCTTTTTCTTCTTCTTCTTTAATATCCTCCCCTCCCTTTGATTTATTGCATTGCATGCACCAAGAAAAAAAAGCCAAGAAGCCAGCCCTCTCTGCTGCATGCAAAACCTTGCAATTGCTTGGCTTTATTGCAAAAAATGCAATGGAAAGGGAGGGAAATAAAGGGGGGCTGGGGGCGTGGAAAGAATTGGGGGGGTATCAGGGCTTATTTGGGGGGAAGGAAGGAAGGAAGGAGGAGCTCCTTGGCTTTTCTTTTCTTCTTCTGGTTGCAATGATTGACATTGGGAGCCCTCCAATGGCCAAGAGGCTGGGGCTGCTAACAAAAGGCAGGCTCCTCCAATGGCAGGGAAGGAGGTTGTGTTGCAAGGAAAAAAAGGGGGGGGGACACACACACACACTTTTGCACGCCCCCTTCGACGTCATCTGTGTGCAAAAAACACACACACAGCAAGCTGGGGATTGGAGGGATTTGTTGGGTTTGTGTGGTTCAGGTTTGGTGGAGTGGTGCAGCTTGGGAGGCTGGCTTTGCAGGTTCTCCAAGTGTGGTTTGTGTGTGATGTTTGCCTCCTTCTCCTGGTGGTTTATTGTGGCACTGGACACCTTTGTTACACTGTTGTTGTTGTGTCCCTCGCCTTTGACACCATTTGGGCACATTGTTATTGTCCCATCTGACATATTGTTGCACAGTGCTGTTGTTGATATTGCATTGGACACCTTGGTTAGAACATTGTGATTCCTTTCCTCGCCTTTTGACATCTTCTGTGCACAGTGTTGCTGTTGCATTTCGCACACTGTTGCACAGTGCTGTTGTTTCGTTGCGTTTCACATCCCTTATGCACATTGTTGTTGTCCCATTTGACATACTGTTGCACAGTGTTATTGTTGATATTGGATTTAAACATTGTTATTCCTTTCCTGGCCTTTGACATCTTCTGTGCACAGTGTTACTGTTGCATTTCACACATTGTTGCACAGTGCTATTGTTATCGTTGCGTTTTGCCTCTTTCGTGCACATTGTTATTGCTCCATTTGACATATTGTTACACGGTGTTGTTGTTGTTATTGCATTCGACGTATTTGGGTACATTGTTATTGTTGCATTTGACACAGTGATAATAATAATAATAATTATTATTATTATTTTTATTTATAGCCCGCCCTTCTGAACAAACAATTGGGGTGGGTTACAACAGTGTTAAAACAGTACAAAATTAAAAACAATCCCATCCCAACTCCCACCCCTTAAAATAAGATTAAATTAGCTATAAATTAAAACATGATACCAAAATATAAAACGATTCCTTAAAACAAAATTGTTATTGCATTTGACATCCTTGGGCACATTGTTGTTGTTGCATTTGACACCTTTGGGCACATTGTTGTTGTTATCCTCACCTTTGACATGTTTTGTGCACACGGTTATTGTTGCATTTGACATATTGCCGCACAGTGCTTAATACTAGGGGATTCTGGGAACTGTGGTTTTGTGAGACATTTATAGCCTTCTCTATCAGAGAGCTCTGGGGCCACCATAAACTACAATTCCCAGAATTCCCTAGCACTGAGCCAGGGCAGTTAAAATGGTCCCGAACTGGATTATTTCTGCTGTGTGGACTTTTAAGCCTATGAAAGCTCATGCAACAACTTCTTTTGCACAGTTACTTTCAAAGTTGCTGCAGCATCCCTTTGCTTTCTGCTGCTGAAAGAGGCATCTTCGGGGTCTAAAGATGTCCTGTTGTTGTTGTTGTTGTTGTTGTTGTTGTTGTGTGTCTTCAATTTGACTTAACAGCAACCCTGAGACAACCCTATTATTGTTTTTTCTTGGCAAGATTAGTTCAGAGGCAGTTTCCCATAGTTTTCCCCTGAGACTGAGAGGAGGACATAACCAAGGCCACCCAATGGATTACCGTCACCGAGTGGGGATTTGAACCCGGGTCTGTAGCCCAACGTTCAAACCGCTACTGGCTCAAGTAACCTAGAGGGACTCCGAAACATGATGAAAAGTTTCCATGCCCTCTAGAAGGTGCATGGGGACATCCTGGAGCAAAACATGTATTTATAGGGTTTTTTTGTGGGTTTTTCGGTCTCTGTGGCCATGTTCTATTAGAGTTTATTCCTGATATGGCCCCTCTAGAACATGGCCAGGTAGCCCGACAAACCCACAAAAAACTATGCATGCCGGCCATGAAAGAACTTCGACTTCACAAAACACTTATTTATTTGAGGGAAGGTACAATAGAAGTTTGAGAGATAGAACACTTCCGCCTTTTGCCCCGTATCTCAACTTCTACGAGGGCTAGAGACTTCATTTTTAAACCTCCGGTGGGACTAATGCATCCCCAAAAACTCCTACAATTGTCCAACCCTTTGCTAGACAGAGGGAACGCTGTTTCCAAGGGCCAGGAGGAGCCCACCTCCCTGCCTCCTTGCTGCTCCATCCTGGCAGAAGAAGATGGTCCTCCAGCATCTCCCAGATGCCTCCCATTAAAGGCTGCCTTGCTTGTTTGATGTAAGGCCCAGATCTGCTTTGGCCGGCCGGCCGGCCAGCCAACCCGTCTCCGTATTGTCATAACGCTGATAAATAAATATGAATAGAATGGTGGTTTGTTTACAACTGGGAAGGAGCCTCTGCTCCATCAAAGGTGGCTTTGATCACCTCCACGCCAGCAACCCGGGTTGGGAGATGTGAAGTTTTTAATCCCCTGCAACTCCAAAGACAAATAAACCCTCCAAAGGGCGAGGGAAACCTCCTTCCCCCGAGTCTGGAGCCAACGGTTCGACCAGAGACGAAAGCAAAAGGCCAGTGGTAGAAAGAAGAGAAGCGGCCAACTGGGAGTGGTGCCAATGCTGGGTCTTGGTGCGACGCAAGAGAGAGGGCTGCATTCTCCTGTGCAGATTATCTGACAACGATTTAAGAACGTACCCGGGTCCAATAGTTGAAACCGAAATTCTGCTGCTAAAATTAAACCTTCCATGAGAGGCGGGTTGAAGGTAGCTGGTGAAGGATAGCGTTTGAGTAAAACGGGGAGCTTTCTGAACCCCCAGTGCTTTGGCAGCGGATAATAAATGGGAGACAGCAGAAAGCAAGAAATGAGACAGCTTAGCTGAAAACTCTTTCGATAAACTCCAGTTCCCAGCATCCCTTACTGCGGGCTATACGGGCCAATGCTGATGGGATCTGTAGCGTTGCCAGAACGAAAACTGGAAGGACCCCTAATGTTTGTGCTAAGACTTTGGAAGCTATGGCGGCCAGGTTTTCAAAGCAGAATAAAAGGCAAAATCCATGACACGCAGGGTTGGTGGTTAGGAAGTACTTGTTAACAAGTTTGTGCCCTTCCCAAATATCCAGCAGAGGTATTGATTTAATTTACCTTAGCCGTGTATTTCTCTGTGCAGTAAACCTAATGTCCACATTCATAAATTGCACCCCAAAAGGTATGGTTTTGTTTTTAGCATCTTGTTCAGTGTATATAAATGGAAAAGCTCTACAACATAGAAATAGAGAAGATCCCTTGGCACACCTGCCAGCCCTATCTGAGACAAGCTTCCTGAACCCCAAATAAGGAACATTTCTTATAACAAGGGTCATGGGAAAGCATGGTTCGAATTCCTGTCCAGCCACGGAAACCCACTGGGTGACCATGGTCATCGAATAAATCTGGCCAAGAAAACCTAGTCATAAGTCTGCCATAGGGTTGCCATAAGTTGCCAACACCTTGAAGGCACACAACAGGGAGGCTTGGGTTACAGCTCCTGTTAAACAAGGGGAAGTCGCAAATCATCTGGAGATGTACCAGTCGATCTCCTGGTCTATCTCAACACATGGCCCCACTCCAGTTCAGTTCAGTTCGGATGAGTCAAGGCTACCCCACCAGCTGGTTCCAAGGGGGTGATTCACCCAAACCATTTGCATCCAGGAAATGAGCTGAGGTTGTATGTTTAGAAGCCAGGCGTCCATTTTGGCTTCCCTCCACACCACGCATCACCATTACATAGCCCATCATCACCCCTGAAATAGGAACAATCCTCATAAAAACCATATTGGGGTTAATAACTTTGGTAAAAACCAATGCAAAGAATGCAAAGGTTTTATGGCTAGGGTCACGATTTGCATCTTTCTGTATCCTGTCACACTTTGATCCCACACCACAGCTACGTCATTGTTCTAAGACATGCTTTCAAGTTAGCCTGTCGACTTATGGTGACCCCATGAATTACATAGGTTTTCTTAGGCAAGGAGTCCTCACAGGTGGTTTTGCTAGTTTCTTCCTCTGGAATATAGCTTATAACAGTTTGGTATTCATTGGAGGTCCAGTCCAAGTACTAACCAGAGCAGGACTCCAGGAGACCAGAGTTCAATTCTTATTCATCATGGACAGCTGCCTTTGGCAAGTCACCCACTCCTGGCCTTATAAGAAGGCAATGGCAAACCTCTTTGGAAAAAATCTTAAGAGCCCAATAATAATAATAATAATAATAATAATTATTATTATTATTATTATTATGCAGTGAGTCTGGCAACCTTTTGCAGTCCAAGATATCTGAAGGGCACAAGACTAAGAAACCCTGTGGCTTAATTCTCCTCTCCTACAATCTTCACCTTGTAAAAATCAATCCAAAATTAAGACAGACTGCAATCTACCTTCATTATCCATCAGAAATGGCTGGGTTATATATTCTTTGGAGCTGTACTCTTTTCTGTCCAAATGTCAGACATGTTTGAGTGGAACTCCCTCAAAGCCATAGTCAAACGCATCTGGATGACTCTGGATTGAGTGAAGGGGACAGAAGTGTATTTTTTTTCCCCCATATAAAACTCGGTCCTGCTCCCAAGTGCTTAGGCTCCGTAATAAACCTGGTGCCATCTAGTGGGGAGGGATCAAGAGCGATGGAGCACCTGAAACTATTGGAATTCACTGGAATTCTAGCATGATGCACAAAACTGAAAAGCAATGTGACCTTAAAAGGTGGAACAACTTTGCTTCCTGCACTTCAAAAACATCCTTTTCTTTTTTTCTTACAAGCAGGCCTATGGGGATTTTAAAAAATGTGGTAGGGATTTTCACAGTGAGTCAGATTTGTTGTTGTTGTTAACGGCTCTGGAGTCGACTTTGACTCACGGTGGTCCTGTGGATGAGACATCTCCAAGACCTCCTATCCTGAAGTCCTGCAAGCTCAGGCTCATGACCTCCTTGATCAAGTCGAACCATGTGGTGTGAGGTCTTCCTCTCTTTCTACTGCTTTCTACTTTTCCAAGCATTATTGTCTTTTCTAATGAGACATGCCTGTGATGGGGCCAAAGTACGACAGTCTTAATTTTGTCATCCTGGCTTCCGGGCAGAATTCAGGCTTGACTTGTTCAAGGCACCCATTTGTTTGTCTTGGCCATCCATTCAGCACTCTTCTCCATCATCACATCTCAAATGCTTTTCCTTCTATCAGCTTTCTTCAGTGTGCAACTCTTGCATCTGTACATGGTAATAGGGAATACAATGCATATGCAGATTTTCTTCTGGAATTCCCTGGTGTGCTCCATTATCCATTATGTTTGCAACGTGATCCCTAGTGACTCTTCCTTTCCTAAAAGCAGCTTGCACAGCTGGGATTTCTCACTCCATATATGGTTGGAGTATTTGCAGGGGGAGGTTTGGACTCAAAAGCCTCTTCCAACTCTGTGATTCAGTGTAAACCCATGAGCTCTCGGGGACAAGGGGCAAGAATCGTGGCGCTTGGTTATTCATCAGAGTTTTTATGTTACTGAAGCAGAAGTTCAGGTCTGCATCTTTAAAGCAACACCTCTTTGAGAAAGGAAACCCTGCCACCTCCAGACACGGCCCTCACATTTCATTATGGGAAAGGCTGTTAATGCAGAGCTTGGAAATGGACTTTTGACCATGTAGATCAACCAACCAATGTTCCCTTGTATGGCTATAAAGGAGGATGATCATTAACCTGCTGCTCTTTGCCTCATGCGTGCCCGGTGCCAGGGGTTGGACTAGTTCCGTTTCCTAGTAATAATGTTATCATGGAATCAGCGGCTCCCACCTAAGTCAAACATTGAGTCGAAAAGTTTATCTGCATACCTTGTACGACTGCTGTTCCATGTCCCAGGGAGCAAGAAGGGGCCACATGGATCACTTTGACAAGCGGAAGCTAAAAGGCTCTTGCCTCACCCTTCCTGTTCATGGAAACAGCTCCGATGTTGATGATGATCCCAGTTCCCCTTCTTGCCCCAAATAGTCAATGGGATACACTTCTGGATGGAAAACTGGTGCAATGTTTAAAGTATTTTCACCATGCCACTAGGCCAACCTCATCTCTTTCCAGTCAGACCCTAGACTGGGCAACTACAACCGATCCATGGGCCCATTTTCTGCCCCACAAAAATGTCTAAGAGGAGGGACCCTAGAGGTAGGTGGGGGTCCATTTCTGGTAATGCAAATTGTTAAAGAATGCAGGAGGGCTCTGAAATCTTTTCAAAGTGGAATGGCTTCTCCTGGTGGTTTCCAGGACAGACAGTTCACTCTTTTTTTGGACAGAAAAACAGGAAGGGAGTTGGGAGGAGTTGAGGGCTGCAAAAAGCTTGAGAGTGTGCAGGAAAAGACACAGAAAGTGTTTGAGAAGATGGTCTCTAGTGTCTTCCACCGAGGACAAGGAATTCATTTCAGAATTACCAAAGACTTGCTAGATTAAGCAGAAAGGGATATGGAATTAAAAGAGGCAAAACAGACGCATCCCTGCAGTGCACTGGGCACTGCCACCATTCCAACGCTGAGAAGAGGTGAAGGAATATCTGTGGGGCACACCAACTCTGGATTAACACACTTGGCCATGAATTTAATTTGCAGCAGCTAAAGATGCTGAGTTGCTACTTCTGTCTCTCCTCCCAGACATCTGCTGTGGGTGCCATCAGCCTTATCACGCTTATCCTTCTCCCCACAATAGCCCAGGGCTGTAGGAAACATCATGCTCCTTTGCTCACAGCCATCTGGGAAAAGAGAACAAAACCAGGGAGAAGACCAGCAAGATCAGCCAGTTCGGCATCTTCCAGCAGTCTGGATTTGCATCTGCGGTTCCACCAAGTCTCCAAAGCTGATGACAAATGGTGGAGTCTCTTGTGTGGCAAGACAACTCTTTGGTATATCTGAGACTGCAACAGACAAACAGGGCTGTACCTCTGGCTTTCGTCTCTGCTGAGAAAACATGTCATTCCTTTTTTGAAATTAATTCAAAGGAGGAATCTGGAAGAGGCAAGGGCTGTATGTGCACATCTCCAGCTCAGCTAGTAGAGCAACAGCTTGCTACAGCTTCGAAGGCTTAATTCATTTTATTGTGCAACTAGCAAGGACTCTCTATGCATTTTCTTAGTTAACGTCCTCCTTTTCTTCCAGTTGTTTTGGCACCAGGGGAACCACCTGCTGCTAGAAGCAAGCAGGCCAGATTAAATGTCTGTATCCCATTTCCGTAAGTAAGTGAGAAAGAATAATCCACTCATTTCATCTTCATCTGGCAACAGATCCCTTTGCTAAGACTTCTTCCTTTATTTCCAAACAGGAAATCATGTTCTCTTCTCTTTCTCCCTCTGTATATATCTGGACAATAAGCTGTGAGCAACTGTGCTTGATACTTAATTCATAATACTTAAAAAGACATCAGCAAGTTTCAGATGTTGGCTCAGAAATGTCAGGGCCCGGGACAATCCTAGACTAGCAACTCTAATGCTGACCTACTTTACAAGGCTGTACTAAGGATTACAAGACAATGCAAATGAAGTCTTTTTAACGGCATAAAATACTCTAGATAGGAAGTGTGAGTGCTGACCTACTTTACAGGCTGCCACTGGGAAACAGGGTTGATAAAAATCATTGATATGTTTGTTTGTTTTTAAATCAATGTTATTGAGAGCTAGCGTGGTGGAGTGGAGTGGAGAAAGGCCCGAGTTCCAGTCCTTACTTGGCCGTGGCAACCTCCTGGGTGATCCTATTGCTGTACAGAAATAGTCTGCTATATATACACGTATGAAGCATTCAAATATGGCTAATCAGCAGTGTGCTAAGAGTTGGTTGCTTGGGTTCCCCCTTCCACTGAATTGGCCCTTCTTTGCTGTGAATCGCCTGGGAGAAATGAAGGCCTCTTACTTCATGAACCCAGCTGGGATTCCATGATGGAAGGACAAAGGAACAACTGGGAGATGGGCAGCTGTAGCTGAAGGTAGTGAGGCACTAGGTGGCAGTCGAGGGAAACTAGAGACCAAGGAATGGTCCAAAGAGGCTGGAGATACAAGCAAGGCTAACAAATGCATCTGGCAAAAAACAAAAGTGGATTAGAACTTATTACCAAACACAGGAAGGCTGACATCCCATTGCCAAGAGTGGGCAGGACTGGAGATGCATCTGGCTATGTGACCAGATGCAAAATGACTGGAGCATCCCCAGGACCTCGGAAGCATCCTGGCGGATCTCAGCATAGCTATAATCATTTCGTGCCTCTCTTTCTTCGCTGCCCCTCACACTAATTTGTAGCCTGCCTTGCATTAAAAAAGAATTCAGGGTTAGCTTAAGGTTGAAAGGTTTAAAATGATAAAAAAATAATTTAAATAATCTAAAAACCTATAAAACATAACAATGAGTAAAAAACAGATTTTAAACATTTTTAAAACTATGTACATCAGCATTTGCAAGGAAGTAACGAGGCTCAAAGGCCTTGAGGAACAGCAAAGTTTTCACTCAAATGAAATCCGTGTTGGTGCCAATGGGACCTCAAGTCAAAACTGGGGTGCCACTGCATAGAAAGTCCTCTCCCATGTCCTCCACAATGTATTTCCCTGACTGGTGGGATGCAACAATTATGAATGAGTGACTCTAGTCAACTATTCCGCATTCACAATTTTGATACTACTGAAAAGACCCTGACTTCTCTGCAACCTACTACAGCGGGTATCACCTTCATAGAGAGGAGGAAGTTGGTGAATGACGTTTCCAGGTGAATGATGTTTTCTGTTACACTTGGGAAGGGGATTGGGACCAGGGGAGGTTAGCTGATTTTGGCGAGTAATAATAAAAGACATGAAGGATTCCCTCTTCTGGATATTGATCCATCTAACCAAATCCCGCTCGGACCACCTTCTCTAGTCACAGGGCACAGCGCAGGTGGAGTACGGCTGCGGCCGCCGAGTGAAGGCAGGTTCGACAGCGAGATCCAGGTCGGACTCTGTCATCCCAGGAGGAAGTCGAAAGGTAAACTTCTGGAGTAGCCCAACAAAGAAAAGGAAGAGCTCCATCTTGGCCAGGCTCTCCCCAGCACAATTCCTTCGGCCTGCAAGGACCACAAAGTGCGGTGCTTTGATTAGAAACATGTCCTTGAACTGAGAAAGAAGACGGAAAGCTAGGAGAAAAGAAGGCAGCTATAAAAGCCATCAGATCTGCCTGGGATTTTTTCCAAAATGGGATTATTAAGTGAATAAAAATCCTTATAATATAGGCAATACAGTGGAACATGATCAACTGTTCCAATCATGCCTGATGGACAGGGAGAGATATCTTCTCAGGAATGATGGACTCATTGAGATATAAAATCTAACCGTTCATTTTGGCCTTAAACTAACATTATAAGATAGGAAATGTACAGAAAGCCCCAGCTGGTCTCCATCCTCACTTCTAGGACCCCAGTTCTTCTCTAACTCTGGAAAAAGGGCTATCGGTTATGTAAAGATATGAGATGGGGAAAGATCCTGGCACCATTGCATTCCATGCCTGCAAGAAAAAGCCTGGTTACCTATTGAGAAAGGAACGAAGGCTTCTTTGGTCACAAAGTTTCCTGCTTCATCCAGAAAGTGATTGGGGTTAAACTTGTTGGGGGTCTCCCATTGAGTTTGGTCATAGAGTACTGACGTGAAGGAGGCGATCACCATCGTGCCCTGAGAGAGGAACAGACTGAGGTTACAAAATGGGAATAGTCAGTACAAAAGCCAGGAAAAATGTCCTGTGCCAGAGCTCGGAAAAATTAGGGCTGTTTTATTTTAAAAAAGACAACAACCCCCAGAATCCCAGTAATAACGATATGACATTCCATGTTCATAAAATCAGGACTAAACTGCATCCAGCCATTCCTGTGGATCTCTTCCGGCAGGCCTTCCCAGATTGACATCCTAGTAATTTTTCTGTTAATTTCATCAAGCATCCACTACTATCCGGAGCTGCCTCTGCCTTGTTTTAACAGTTGTTTAATATTTAATTGTATTCTATTGTGGATGGGAGGGTTGGGATATAATGGTGATAACTGTTTTATTGTTAGCTGCCTCAATCTGCTTGGAGAGGTGGGATACAAATAGTAGTAGTAGTAGTAGTGGTAGTAGTAGTAGTAGTAATAATAATAATAATAATAATAATAATAAATGGGGAGGAGTAAGACAGTAGGCCAGGACAACTTCTTCCATATTGTCCTTCTGTCAATAAGTGAAAACTTTTTGTTTTCCAGCAGTTTTGCAGGACATGGCAGTGAAAGCTTTTAACAGTGTGCTCTTTTATCAACTTTTGCCTTTTCTGGATTCATTTTAAATGGTCTTAATTCAATGGATGGTTCAAATGCATTTTAACAGTAACTTTTTGTGTGTGTTTTAACTTGTATCTTTACCCGTGCTTTTGTCTGTATGCGTTCTAATTTTTGGAAGCCACCTTGACCCCACGTTTGAAGGGAAAGGTGGGATAAAAAATGAACGATGCCTCCAGGTAAAGGTATAGAGATAAGAGTTCATACCTTGGGAATGAAATAGCCACGGAAGTGGGTGTCCACAGCAGTGCAGCGCGGGAACTGCGGCACGACGGAAGCAAATCTTTGCACCTCGTGGACCACGGCCGTGGCAAAGGGCATGTGCTTCTTGTCTTCATAGGTAGGGGCCCGCTCCGATCCAAGGACTCTCTTGATTTCCTCCTGTACCTTTCCTACAAGAGGAATTCTCTGACAACAAGGGGCCCAAAAGAGAGCTAAGCCTGACTGCCCCTTTCTCGGGCATCAAAACCTCTGTGTAAGCACTGGTTCACATGTGTTCAAAACACAACGGGTGTACGTAGCAGGGTGCAAATCTCAACATTTCACAGGTGAAAACCCAGGACACGTGTGGCCAAACAGCATTAGAATGAGCAAAATCTACCCTGTTTCCCTGAAAATAAGACATCCTCTGAACATAAGACCTAGTAGAGGTTTTGCTGAATTGCTAAATATAAGCCCCCCGCCCCGAAAGTAAGACCTAGCAAAGTTTCTGTATATAAATATATATAATAAATGTTCAATTTTTTTTGGTTCAACAATAAGTGTGAATTCTTCTTCATGGAAAAATAAGACATCCCCTGAAAATAAGACCTAGCACATCTTTGGGAGCAAAAATTAATATAAGACGCTGTCTTATTTTTGGGGAAACACGGTATGAATGAAGAAATGCACACAAGTTAGGAGAGGCTGCAGCTGTTTGCTTTTGCCAGAGCCTCTGACTGGCAGAGCAGCTTTTTATATTTTCAGGCAAAGGAAGATATAAACGTGGTGATGGCCAGCATGTATAAGGTATCCGAGTAGGAGCAGAAAGACCCTGCTTGGTTAGCCGCCTCTTCTTTGCAAAGGGCTTAGGACAGAGGGAAAGCTACAATACCAAACTTCTACTAACAGGGATACCCTACATGTCTATGCAAGGCAGGCATTCCCTCTTCATGTATGTTGGAATAATGAGAGTTTTGAATATTCCTTAGAGAAGTCAAAATATAATGGGGTCAACTTTTTAAAAAAGTAATTTAAAAAAATGCTTACGTTGAATCTCAGGGTATTTCATCATCAGCAGAATGGCCCACTGCAGAGTGGTGGCCGTCGTCTCCGTCCCAGCCATGACAAGGTCAAGTACCGATGCCAGTATATTGGCATCATAGAACACGCTCTTCGATTCGCTTTTTTCCTGAGGAGAAGAAAGAAACGATGCAAAACGTGTGGCGTCTCTGTTCTGCGTTTTTTAAAAACTCAAAATAACAAATAATATCAAAACATGATAAAACAGCATGATAAAAACTTCAGCTGAGCACTTAGAAATATAGATTTAGGCACACAAAGAAAAGAGGAAGGCAACATGAGAACAGAGTAGCATCCCTCTTCCCAATACTTACAACCCTGAATATTCATCAGTGCAATGTTGGATTTTATAGAGGTTCAGTTGTCTACAAAACAGCCATTACAAGTGAATATATTAAAGAAAATACCTCCTCTTTCTGTTTGAACAGCATTGCGTCAATGTAGCTCCCCAAAGTATTCTCACTGAGACTTTGCTTGGCAGCCTGGATGTATTTCTTCAGAATGGCACAGGTTTCCTCAATTCTCCTCAAGATCATCTTGTGTGGTTTCAGGAGGAATCCAAGGTATGGGTAGACATTAAAAACCTAGAAAAGAAATGGGTATGTATACCCCAAGGTAAATTGAAAGTGACATACAAGCTAGATCTTCCAGTATTTACATGGCAAGAGATGCATTCTTGTGAAGTTCTGATCCAGGGCTGTGGAGCATGACTGAAAGAACATTATGATGGATGGCATCTTTTACCTATTGCATATTTACATGGCAAGAGATGCATTCTTGTGAAGTTCTGATCCAGGGCTGTGGAGCATGACTGAAAGAACATTATGATGGATGGCATCTTTTACCTATTGCATAGGGTCCAGCGAGGGCAAACTCTGTGCTTCGTGTATTTTAATACAGGAATTGTTTAATGACATTGATGGAGTTTGCTGTGATAAGGGACAGCTCATGGCTGCTGTGTGGATAAACAATTGAAAAGTTATAACCCCCATCCTTAACAAACAAACAAAAAAAGTCCTTCTATCACCCCGAAAAGAATTTTTAGGGAAAGGATCAGAGACTTGTCTAGACACAAACTATAAACATGAAATTAAAAACACAGTTAATGGAAAGCGGGAGCAAGGTGATGAAAATGAACTTTGAAAAGGAGCAATAAAAAAAGGCAAAATAGATAAAATGTCATGCCCTGATGTAAATCCCCTTTCTAAGGTTGATAGATCATCCTTTGTAAGTACTGCACAGATAGTATATCAATTACAATGTCTCCTCACACTGTATGGCACAATACCCAGTCTCCTTGTAATATGTTGGCATGTCACTAGCTCCATACTGGTAGAGAACATCTTTACAATCAGAACTGGAGCCAGGGGGAAAGTCTCCTCAATGATGCCATGGGGTGAGACCTAGAGACGACATTAAGCGTAAATGCATTAAGCAGCAACTGCAGCTGCCTGTCAAATGAATACAGACAGAGTGCATTTTCTCTGGTTGGAAATTAAAGTTTCTTTTCAAACTGCAATGCCAGATTTAATTTATCTTTGCAAAGTGCAGCCAGCTGGAAAGCCCTCTACCTTACCCAAGGTTTAGCTTGCAGCCTTGTCTCTCACCTGGAGCTTGAAAACTAAAGAATCTGAATCCGCACCTGACACCCAAAGGCGGCCCGCCAAAACTCAGGAATCCAGGCAGCGTCCTGAGATCTGGCAACCCTATCCACTATTGAACAGTTCCTTGCTGTTTGGCAAATATAAGCAAAATCTGCTTCTTTGCAATTTCCACCCATTGTTTCTGACCAGCGCCGCCTTATGTATGACAGCCACTCAGATGTTTAAAAACTGTTTTTAAGTCTTCTCCTTAATCTTCCTTTCTTGAGGCTAAATGTACCCAGTTCTTTCCACCGCTCCTCAAAGGTATGGTTCCCAGACAGACAGATGCACAAATACACACTTGCCATCTAAGCTCGTGGCCATTTACACTACTGCCACTTTTAGGGCAGCAAAATCATTAATGATGGACTGTGTGTGAAGAAGCAGCTTTCTTTTGTCTCTCCTGAATCAAGTGCCAATCTGTTTTACGCTGGATGATCCCCGAGGTCTGTTGGTGGGCTGTAGTGGCCCAAGGAAAAGTGCCAAAGATGCCTTCGTCCAAGTCTCGGGAAGGTTTCCTTCTTCAACATTTGGGTTTAATTTAAATGCCGGCCCAGGCTGTGTAACTGGATCTGCGTGGGAGGCTTGCAGAGACTTTCAGAGCAAATGGGTATGTGAAAATGGGCATCAGCAGTCTACTACACACTCACACACACTGGGATGGGGATTATTATTTTTTCCCCTAGCTAGATTTGAGGATGGCTCAGGCTTTTTCAGTGCTGATATCACTGATGATTTCACAGAATCATAGAGTTGGAAGAGACCTCAAGGACCATCCACTCTAAACATATAGAAAAACACATTCAAAGCATCCCTGACAGATGGCCATCTAGCCTCTGTTTTTAAAGGTCTCCAAAGAAGGAGCCTCCACCAGACTCCAAGGCAGTGTCTTCCACTGTCAAACAGCTTCAACCATCAGGAAGTCCTTCTAATGTTGAGGTGGAATCTCTTTTCCTGCAGTTTGCATCTATTCTTCTGGGTCCTAGTCTCTGGCAGCAGAAAATAAGTTTTGAAGGACTGTATTCTCTCTTATGAACCCGCCTGTATTTTGAGATCTCCTGGAGAGGACTTTCCCTGTGTCTCCAATCCTCTTATAAGTAGATCTGGTGGGAACAAGAGAGGTAGGACCTTCTTGGTGGCTGCTCCCAAGCTCTGGAACTTCTCTCCCAAAGAGATGAAGAGTACTGATGCCGTCCTTGTTATCTTTCCACACCCAAGTGAAGATCTTTTTATTTTGGCACGCCTTTGAGGGTTGATTTTATTGGGGGAAAAGGTCTTCTATAATTAATGTGCTAGACTTTCATTTGATATTTTTAATGGTTTTGAGTTTTAACTGTTTCAATTTGCATTCCCCCGAGGATCTTAAAACTTACCCAGGCTTCTTTAGAGAGATGTGATCTTTCAGATTGTCTGGACCTAAGCAAAAATATAGGAAAGAGCACCTACATGTAGAAACGGTTGTCCCAGAAGGGACATCACTTCATCGATGAGCCTTAGGAGAGTGACGAAGGTTGGGTCGGCATAGTCAAACCTGTCTCCAAACAGAACGGCGAAGGTGATGTTTGTTGGTGCGGCAGAAAAAGACTTTAATTGAAACTCTTCACCTAAAATAGGAAAGAATGAATGACAGGTTTCCATGGCTGAATGGGGATTCGAACCCTGGTACACCACACTTACTCCCTTTGTCAGACTGCTGATGCATAAATGTGGGGATGGAAAGCAAAAGAACTGCATCACCTTTAAAGGAGTTGACCATCTCCGTTAGGAAGTGGAGCTCTTCGAGTATCCTCCTCTCGATCTGCTTCTTCCCCATCCCAAGCTCCCGCAGGCATGACATGGTGAATCGACGGGTGGTTCTCCACAAATCCCCACCAGAGAAGAATATGCCTAAGGAATGCATCAGACATGCAAAAACAATCACGGGGGTTTCATTCTTATGAAGCAGGGATCGGAAGGCATTGGATTGCTATAAAACTGTTGCTTTTGCAGTGCTTCCTTTCACCTGACTCCTAATCTGCCATCTTGGATGAATGGTTCCCTTGATGTTTTGTGCTTGCTGTTTATTTGGTATTTTCCTTTTAACAAAAATTGGGGAAAAATGTATTGTGGATATTTATTTCCCTTTTAGAAAAAACAAATCAAGTGTTTAAGATAGGTGTTTCCATATCTACTGCTCCCAAATCCTAAAAATGATGCAAGAGGAAGACTTTTAAATATGATTATCAGATCATTACAATTCAATCATTACAGTTTTGGGTTTCCCTTTCTCTGTTCTTTTCATGATAATTAAGTATCTTATGGTTTCTTTAAAACGGTTTCTTCCGTGACTTCAGAATTTCCAGAAATTTTACCCTCTATACAAGATTCAATTGGATAAAAAATATCTCAAGTTGCCTTTCCCTGGCTCCTTTAAATTGCATCTCTATAGCATAACTTAAGGATGGTTGTAAATGGAGAATATTACTCCCAAGCTGGGCATTACCATTCTCATGCTGGACATGGTAGAAGATGGGGATGTAAGGCCTTTCTATGAATTCATTGTCTTTGCTCATGAGTGCCTCTTTCACTGCTTCGTGGCCGGCCAATACCACAACCTTCCGTGGACCAAAATGAACCGTGAAAACCGGACCATATATTTCTGAAAGCTGCAAGGGAAAGAGCAGGTTCAGTACCAATACAAACAACACAACAAATCATTTGCTAAGAGCGGGCGTGAGAACCATATGTGGCTCTCCAGATATGCCAGGACTACAGCTTCCAGCATTTGGCACCTTTGGATATGCGTACCCTCTAACTGTCTCAGATTGGCAGGAACAGTCCTGACAAAACCCAACACCATTTTAAATTTAAAAACCATCCATATTTCAAAACTTTACGGTGATTATACAAAGGCTGCACACTGGCTTGTTGCACCCCAGACTACCACAGGAGGATGCCAGAGAGCCAAAACAAACCAGAATTTTGAAAAACTTCACCTTAATGTGAAGTAATGTAAATATGCTAAAGACACCAGATCCTGTCTGATCTTGGATGCTAATCAGGGTGGGCCCAGGATGGTACTTGGATGGGAGACTGCCAATGAATCCTAGGTGCCATGGGCTTTATTTTGGAGAAAGGAGCTGGCAAAACCACCTCTGACTATTCCTTGCCTAAGAGCACCTTAGGAAATTCATGGAGTCACTTTAGCCGCCACTTGAAGGCACATTCACATATGCGCATTATATGTAGTTTTAGACTCTGAGTAAGGCGGAGTGAAGATCAGAGGAAGGAATATCATATGATCTAAGACATGCAGGTTACACCATAACGCTAGCGGAAAACGACAAAGACTTGGAGCGATTGGTAAAGAAAACCAAAGAAGGAAGTGCTAAGGCAGGCTTACAGTTGAACATTAACAAAACAAAAATAATGACCATGGAGGATTTACATAAATGCAATCTAGGCGATGAGGTAATCGAAATAACTAAAGACTTCCCATACATTGGATCAATTATTGATCAGAATAGAGATTGCAGCCATGAATTCAGAAGACTAGGAAAGGGGAGGGCAGGTATGAAAGAACTAGACAAGAACCTCAAGTGCAGAGGTATAAAACTGAACACAAAAGTTAGGATTCAAAGATATAGCCGTGTTAGTCTGTATAGTCAGTATGTAGAGAAAGATCTTGTACCACCTTTAACTGAAAGAAAGATGTTCGCAGCAGGAGCTTTCGTAGACTTTTAAGTCTACCTCCTCAGATGCATTTGGTGGCGTGGAAAGCCAGGGAAAGGACTATATAAGTCACTTGTGTGTGAGATTGTCAGTTCAAATTCAAAATCTTTTGTGTATGGAAATAAAATGACACGTCCAATTTTAACAATGGTCGTTTGTGAACAAAGGCATTGGAAACTAGCCTTTGTGTATGGAAATGAAGAGGCAAGTGCAAAGATATAAAACCGAACACAAAAGTTAGGATCGTCCAAGCCCTAATATTTCCTTTCACCTGTATGGATGTGAGAACTAGACAGTGAAGAAAGCTGATAGAATACTAATCTATATTTCCCCATCACTCTTTGTCATCGATGCTCAAAACCGAAGGCTTTAAAGCAGAATTCATACCCACGAAAAACAACAACACTCACATCTTACCTTCATAAATGATATATCCTGCCTTTTAATGTCTAGCAAATGCAAATTGCCAATGATGGGGAGTGGAGGAGGACCAGGAGGCATGCGCAGAGATGACTTCCCTGGGTGGGTAAAAAACCAAAAGGCAATTAATAGCAGAAGTGCAAACAGCAAAGCAATGGTTCCAGAGTTGAAGAGGACCGATGCCCAAGGAGTCATGTTGAGCCCAGTTTTTGGTGGAGTGGAAGAAAACAATCTAATGCAGTGATGCTGAACAGAAGATATTTATCCAGTCAGTGTCCGCTTAGCCGTCAGTTTAGTATTTTATTAGCATTGCGCAACCTCTAAAATCTGTAAACACCCTCTTTTATGACACGGGCAATGTTTCTCCAAACACAGAGTCATAAATCATGTTGTCGCTGAAAGAGGCCTACTGCATTCTCAGAGTCACGTATTGGCAATTCCTACCCTGAAATAGCTTCTGCTTCCCATTAGTCTTCCAGAGAGTAGGTAAACAATTTGAGATCAGATTCATTCTGCATGCAGGGAAAAGAAAGAAATTGAGTTTTTAATGACAGACAAGCTGATAGTGATATCAACGATGCTCATCTCAGTATCTAAGGGCAATTGCTTCAATGCATTGTCAGCTTTCCTATTGCAGCTATCTGAAATTATTTTATCTGTGGTGACTGAAGCCCTGTACATGGAAATCTGAATCTGAGAGATCCCCAGCGTGGCCATAAAACCCACTGCATGACCTTGGACAAGTCACACAATCACAGCCCCAAGGGAAGGCAATGTGAAAACCTCCTTTTAATACGTATAATTTGCCAAGAAGACTCCATTATAGGTTTGGATCGCCATAAGTCAGAGTTGACTTGAAGGCACACAACAACAACAAATAACGCTTTTAAAACTTTTGCACGAGATGCTGTTTTAGCTATTTTTGTTTTAACTTAATAAGTTTCTTTGAGTCCCTTTGTGGGAGAAAGGAGGGATGGTCATCAAAGAAAGAAAATGAGATCAAACCAAAGAAATATACAGCATTATGATATTTAGAGCTAAGAAGGAGGAGAAAATTCTGTGGGCTATGGCTTTTGAAGTCATTCAGGAAACCTGTATTCCTTGGAACATTTAGGGTCCCTGTGGCAACTCCGTGAAATATCAATAACTAGTAAATTTATAACTAAAGTGCGTGATCACAAGGCACTTCCAAGACAATCACCGCAGACTGCACTGAACCTGCTCAATGGATCGTCTCTCCTCCCTTCTCAATTTGGAGAGCTTCCCCTGGAAGGAAAGCAATTCTATTGACCTAGACTGGAGCAATCTGTGGAATGGAAGCAAAAGCCTCTGTTAAAAATTAAATCCGAGGGCTGCAACATTTTACCTAGAAGGCAATGACCTCTGTGAAAAATTAACCATCAGCAACGTCTGTGGAACTAGGTCATTTTCAGTGGTATTGACATTGGTAAATTAACACAGCACTGTTGCTAAATCAATGCACTGGATGCCCTCAGCTGAAATGTCACCAGGACCATGAATTTGGTCTTTTTGAGATATTTGTTCACTGCTTCAAAAGATGTTTCAGTAAGGTGAACGGCCTATAAGTGGATTGAGCAAAGTAACGCACAAGGTGGCTCTCTGACTGTTTCTAACCTGTTCTCTTCTAGAAGTTTTAGATTACGGATCCCATGATCCTTCAACACAAATCACTCATGGCTGATGGGTGTTGGGGTCCAAAGCACTGGGACAGGGCTGCTTTGTGAAATGTAACATCTTGAATCTCAGAAGAAGTAACCTTTCTATATAGCTAGTGGAATTCAAATTTTTATCTGCTGGACCTTGGAATCCTTATTCCGAGGGCCACATGGCCAGAAACACAACACATAACAACACAACAACAACACCTTGAGAAAATGCAGTCCTGTGACTAACACTGTCATAATCCCCCCCCCCCCCCCCGTGTGATTTCTTAACACCATTGCCTGATGAAGAAGCCAGTGGAGTATTTTGTGCATTTTGGTTAACCAAATACAGTTATCACTATTACGTGGATTTAGATGTTATTGTACTTTGCTTTACGGCCAATATGGCTACCCCTAATTTTAAATTTTGTGAGTCACCTTGGGTCCCTTGGCAGGAGAAAGACAGGATGTAAAAGATAGACAGACAGATAGATAGACAAAAGATTGATCTTTCTAAACCTAGAAAAAGTTCAGACACTAATAACACATCTTTCCTCCTTGGAAAACAAAGCATGTTTATATGAGCTGAGAAGTACAAATGTGCATTACTATGTAAACCACTTTGAAATGTTACTAGCTTAAGCAATATATAAATGCATTCAAAGCTGATGCAAATCAATGTATCATTTTATAATGTAAATTTTACCACTGTCTATGAACGGGAACCAATTTGTAGAAGTCCTTTCAAAGGCATTGCACTTTTCAGGAAACGGCTGTATTTTTCATTCACAATGTTTAAAAATACTGTAAATAGAATAGAGAGAATAATAATAATTACAACTTGCAGTGGAAGGCAATGATTAAAAAAAATGTACACCTTAAATACACTTGGATATAATTCCCTTGACTTTTCAGTCCTGGAGCCACAAGATGTCACTGCCATATCACTTCTTAAGTAGTTGCGCTATTTATTGGGCGACAAGACCAGTTCAGACCCAGGGAGTACTGTGCTCCTCTTGTGACATGTAAAAAGGGTAAGCAATCCAGTGGCAAGCCAAGATCAGGACATGCATTCACCTTTTCTCCAAGGCAATGGATCTAGAGTTTACTGGTGCTTACTGGTTTTCTATTCTCTGGAAATCCTCCATACAGGGTCACTCCACAGTATGATGTCCCAGGAGCAAAAAGGGCATTGGCCTTACATAGCAGGACTCTTTCTGTGCCTGTAACATGGAAGATCAATTAATAGTGTGGAAAAAGCTTTTTCCTGAAGGTAATAAGTTTGAAAAGTGCTGATCTACAGGAATCCAGCTGTTAGCAGCTCTGCCAGCAGCGGGAGCTGGAAACGAGAAAAGAGGCCAGCATCGTAGGTATTTTGGAAAGGGCACAAAACCTTGAATTGCATTGGATCCGAAACAATCCCACAGAGCTGCGGATAGTCCAAACTGAGCCTGAGTCTAGTAACTCATAAATGACTTCCTAGGCTGAGAATGATGGGGACCTAAGGTGAGAAAGACATATTCCAGAATTTCACAGGCTTATACAAGTACCATTTGTATTTTGGCGTGTCAACAACAGTCATGAGTAAAGCACTTTGAGCCTAATGTTACTGGACAAGCTTCAGCACCAATAACCGAAACAGCTCACTCCCTCCTGCTTACAAAATGTTCTACTGGCCATTCTTACTGGCTTTTCCTTCTCTTGTATCTCTCATCAGCGCAACCAACTTCCAAGTTTTTGATCAAAGAGCCAGACCACTCGGGATATTCTGGGGAAAGGAATTAAGCAACGCAGCAGATGGAAGGCAAAACCCCTGAAGACCACCCCAGTTGCTGGGACTAGATGACCGATGTTCATGAAAAGGCTCCCCCTTAACACAAAACATCAGAAACGTGTAAGATCCCAGCACTGATGCTGTCTGCAGTGCTACGGGGCACACACACAAGCACAGTACATGTATATCTGGAACGCTGCCTCTCTCTTGGACGTTTGCACGGGAGTTACTTTGCCCTTCAAATTCTTCCCAAGAATCCACCATTTCTGTAAAGGCTTTGGCTTATCAGTTCTCCTCCCCAACTAAGACAAGGCCTCAGAATGCAGAAATGTGTCTCTTTATGTTCTGTTATATATTTGAATATATCTTTATGCATTTGTAATCATATGGGCTCTGTGAAGTCAAAGGCTTTCATGGCCGGCATCCATATTTTTTTGTGGGTTTTTCGGGCTATGTGGCCATGTTCTAGAAGAGTTTGTTCCGGACATTTCGCCATAATTCTCCAGCAAGCATATATACTCGCTGCTGTAGATTCTATATTATCTTGGAAAAAATCTAAGATATACTCACGTTTTCTCATCAAGTTTGTAATTGTACGCTTGATCTCTCCGAATTAGTTCTGTTGTTGTTGCTTTGTTCAGGGACAGCTGAAATAATATTCCAGGGGATTTGGAAAACAAAGAGAGGGAAGCTTTGATTTTAAAAGAAAACCCGCCAAGCTGAAATTTTTCAATAGCTCAGGCAGTTTCTGGAAACAAAAGCTAAACTTAACTGTAGTTTTTCATGCCATAAATGAGGTTTCCACCAGTTGAAAAACACTGAACCGCTCTAATATAATGAAAAAAACGCAACTTCACATCAAATTACAGCACAGATGGTCACTTTTAGCCCCCATTTTGTTACCTAAATGCCACAAAGACCTGAAATATAAAAAGCTTTCCACATTGCTTTGAAACCAAAGCCAACGTCTGCTTTCAATGGCTAAGGATTATTCTATAACGTTGATTTTTTTAAAATAAAAATCTTCCTTATTTTACATGTAAATTCACTTAGATAAATTCTTCCACCTATTTGTTCAAAAAATTCTAGTAGAGGAAGGAAGGAAGGAAGGAAAGGAGACTGAATACATTTCCAATGCAGTCATCTGCTTGTCAAAGGTTTCTCATTGTTAAAAATCAAAAGGCATGTTGCGAACGATAAAACCTTGAGATATGTATACACCCAGATTTTTCCTCCTTTTGTGTATAACCCCTCCTTCTTAACACCAAAACCAACACAGAAGATGTTTCCTTAATATACTTAAAAGAAAATACAGAACTTCAGCAGATGTAATGTTGCCGATTCTTTTAACCACCATTCTTTTAACCATTGAGAGGTAGCCATAACACGGTTATTCCTCTTTCCCATTCTTTCTCTTCTTTGAATTAATCACCCCTTCCAACCAAGGATGCTAACCAATACTTTTAACCAAGATTTGAAAATGGTTTCACAGTCCTAGGTTGGAAATCTAGTTGGGGACAATCTGTTTGGCTGAGCCCTCCCAAGGGACATTACAAAGTACGATTAGCTTTATATACGTAGCAGAAAGAGTTAGGCTTCCAAATGGCTGAGGGTACCTCCAATCCAGTTGCAATGTTTCCAACTGGTCCCCACACAACCTTTTCCCCCCATCCTCCTCTGTTCCCTTCTGGTGATTTCAGAATTTGAAGACTACCTCCTTTGAGGAATTTATGATTTGTCCAAAGCATTTATGCTTCACTTGAAAGGGCTCCCAGAGAGGCCAAAACAGATCGATAGAAACAGAACAGGTCCTTTCCCTCTGGTTTCCAATCGAATACAATTAGGTCAATGTAATGGTTCAGACCGTTTTGATTCCCGTTGGCATTCACACCTATATGTCACGCAATAATCCAGCAGAGCATGAAGCCAGGCCTAACCCGAACAGTGCTTCTTCTGTCAATGGCCATTTTGGCAGGGGGAACAAAAAGGTCATATCTTTATTGGGCGAACCAAAATGTACAATATGCATGTTGCAAGCTTTCTTACTCAACTGGCTTCTTCACCATGCAAAAGGTGTTAAAAATCCTACAAGAGGGGGAAGAACATGACGACGTTAAGTCATTGGCCTACATTTTGTCAACATCTTGTGGTTGTTTTCTTCTGTTCTCCTTCTACCAGGAGATTTTTTTAAAGTCCAGGAAAGAAACTTTGAATTCCATTAGCAACCCAAAAAACTACTGCATGAATATCTCCATTGATAACTTTTGCCATCTTGATCACACTTTGAAGTCTCTTGATGTTGGGCGACACATATCCCAGTTTTCATTTGTGAAAAGTTGGAAGGTATGCATCTCTTCAAGGACAGAATGGTAAAATGAGTAATCGGGGCTCTTATACTTACAGAGCACACACCCTTGAACATCAGCGCTTTCCAAGAAGTGCACATTCTCTTGTTCAGTATCTTGCACGACGCAAAACTAGATTGAAAATGTAAATCTGCCTTTCCAAGGAAGATGAAAGAAGTTGGCCAAGCTGCATGTCCTGCTCCTCTTCAGATGACAGGCCAAATTCAAATAAGATTAAAATCTCTGCTCTTGTATGTAGGAGGCCACCTCTCTATTTTTAGGAACAGTGGTACCAATTGTCATGCCCATCAGCATGGCACAGAGGAGAGGGTTATGTTCCCTGTAGTCATTCCAGCCCTAAGGCACATGTCTGATGCCCATACATGGCATCTTGGCTGCCTCCGGCACATTTCTCTTTAGTGGAAATGAGTTGCAACCAATTTTTGGAAAATTAGGAGATTGCTTTCTTTGGTAAGGAACAGCCCAAAGCAGACAAGACTCCGAGGGAACTTCATCCAGCAAACTCTCCTTTTTCTACAATGCCCATTGTTTGCAGTAAACACAAGAAGCTATTTTCACAGCTGTACCTTCCTCATGATGGAGGGTTTTAGCTTGGAGTACACCCACACGGCTCTTGTTTTTAGTCACTCGTACCCTGCGGACAGAAATAGAAAGAAACAACTGGTGGCAACTATCTGTAGCCCCAGATGGCAAACAGGCAGCTGCTACTGACTCAGCCTCAAGCTGGTGAAGAGGAGCGGGTTGTGAATATCGAGACACAACGCCTGCCCAGTCATGTGGGTTTTCCAGAAAGAGTAGAACTTGGAAACGTTCTGGAAGATTTTCCCACATCCGAAGCTTTATATGAAAGTTGTGTTACTGGAATATTTGAAATAGAATGCATTTCTCTTTTATTTAACAAAAAAACAATTCCCCTGAAAGGTCACATGCATAAAGAGAGCTGCACCTGAGATATTTTACATCCACAGTTTAACATTCTTCAGCTTCAGTGACTCAGTCTCTGTACTACTTATGATTTTCATTTCAAGTGTGGGGGGGAAGGTTAAGTACAACTATCTGCATATTTTATTTTACTAAAGGATGGACATGCAACTTTTCACAGGGTACCTGCCCTGTGTTGCAGCGCACTTATTTCATCTAATCTACATTTACTTCTACTTGAAAAGTGAGATGTTTTGTGGAACAAACAAGCTTACCTGCATGTTCACTGGTTAGTCGTTTCCTCTGAGCGCTAGGGTTTGTCTATGCTTGTCTCCTGAGAATATTAAGTAGGACATTATAACCGATAACATGATTGATTGTAACACAACAGCCAAGATGACTGCGAGGAGATAGATGCAGACAGAGAGATAGAGAGACAGAAATAGATATGGATATGGAGTGGAAAATTTTAGCATTGGAAAATTTTCCACCCTGTATCTTTGTATCTCCTCCTAAATTGCTTGCTTACCTGCAACGGATATGTTTTCAAGGGCAGACACTCTAGCCATGTTGGCCCATGGGCAATACCTGGAATATCTTGAGCTTAGGCCTAGAAAGGAACTGAAGTGTGCCACTGGCCTCTGTGACTGGAAGCCAGTACGAAGGCCATATTGGCCATGCCTTATCAAGGCTACAAACACAGGCTTCTGCCAATGCCATGCTAACAGTCGGCCCTCCATACCCATGGATTCTTCATCCACGGCTTGAAAAATATCTAAAGAACATATAAATTCCAAAGAGCAAAGCTTGATTTTTGCCATTTCATATAAGGGACACCCATTTACTACTCCGCTGTATATAATGAGAGCATCCACAGATTTTGGTATCCACAGGGGATCCTGGAACCGAACCCCAGTGAACCCCAGTGGCCCACTGTAGGGCCTTCTGTTTACTGGTTTTCAAGCTTCAGTTTCCAGACTCTGGCTGAAGCAACCGATCTCAAAGCCGTGTATCCAGCAACACAACTCTGGGTCTAGATTTCATACCCTTCGACTTTTCTGACTGGGCAGCCACAATCCTGATTAATCTTCCGCTAGCTCACTTTTTTCAGCTCCTTTTAAAAAGTCCCGGTTTCTCTCTTCCTCCCATTTTCCCTCTTTGCCCTCAGTTCACTTCAAGTGCTATGGAGTTCAAAGTGGAAAAGTAGTTTGCTTTCCATTAACTCAAGGGAAGGGGGAATCTGGGACTTTCCTGTAGACTCAGGCAAAAGGAAACTGCTGTCGATGGTTCTAGCCTAGGTGTTCTTCATTATTGATATTTTTTGCCCTCTTGACCACATTCTGATGTTGCTTGGCCACAAGTATCCCAGTTTTCATCTGTGAAATCTTGGACGGTCCATAGTTCCAGTTTGGTTTTGGCCCTGATCTGTAGAGTCTTAAACATGGGGTTGGACTGGAAGAGAGAAACCTTAACATCACTGAATTATGCACATTATTCAACAGAGCAATTGATCAAATTCTTGATGCCTTAAAAAAACAGTGACCTTTTCCAAGCATGAAGCTGGCATAAGTCCTAAGAAAATTAATGTTTTGGGGGGTTTGTTTTAAATCTAGTGAGCACAAACACTTAAAAATTCAGAGCTGGCATTCTGAGCCTCATAGGATGTTAGAAGAATGTGGGAGGTCTGTGTTCTTGCAGCTAAGATGATTTGGTTTCATTTTCTTGCTCCTTTCGAATTATTTGGCTCGCTTTATACAGTAATAAGCGAGGCTGACACAGTGCAAGGTCAAGCTAGTTTCATCTCTTTTTAAACAGCCAAACTAATGACAACAGGCCAGATTCTTCTGAAGCGTGCATAAATAATATGTGCACAGCCGTCATTCCTGAGCTGATGACAGATCTATTTCCCCAGTAACTTTATAAAACTAGAATTACAAATTAAAAAGAGAGACAGCTACTATAGAATGCAAAATGTGCTGCAAAAACCATCCAAATTAAAAGGAACACTGTTACCCTGACAATGTTTTTAGCAATTAGCATTATTATCAGAGGCAGAACTTCAGACTGAGCAAACTTCAGCATTTTAAAAAGAAATCTCCATGAAAAGCCTGACTTCAGCATTTTCTTAGGGCATGAATCCTCCAAATCAAACCTCCACAATGCAGATTAATTGAGCCGGAATACAATTAGACCTGGCAAATGAAGATTTAATTTCTCAGTCTGTTACTCTTGGTCTTGGATTTTAGTTGCTTCATTGATATAACTAGCTGATTTGAAAGAGAGACATGATTTAATCAAATGCTGTAGTGATCCGGGCCTTTAACCAACCCCATACATTAATAAAATAACATGAAGACTTAAATATGAAAGCAAACCAAAGCAGGTAACCTAAGAGAGATAGAGCAAGAAATTCCGGGTTGGTAGATTTTATTTTGAATTTTGTTTTGTTTTGTTTGCAGTTTTATTGCTAATAAAGATCTGTGCTGTGTAGAGAAGACAGAATGCATCTTCTTTTGGGGCAATCTGAATTTCTGCTTAAAGCAATCAATAAACTAAGAAGAAAGAAATGGAGGAAGATGAGGGAGAAGATAGGTCAGGTAACCCAGGTATCTGTGTTGGGATTTGCTGTCCTTTTCTTCTTTGCCTTCTCTCCCTCAATCTCATCCTTTCTCCCTCCAGTTTATACCTTTGTTTGTGCCAGTATATTAAATTCCATTACAGTTACTGTGTTAGCATAGCACATCTTGGATCACTTAAGTTTTTGGCTTCCCAGATGAAGTTGTCTTAAAGGGAATGCAAGATGTTAGCAGCTTTCAGAATTACTAATATCTTCCATGCTTTTTCCAAAATTTATAGTAAGTCAAGCTGGTGATGGGTTGTCAAAAGCCCAGATGAATGCTACAATTCAAGTAACAGTAGACGGTTTTGAAAATCTGGTAATTGAAGTTGGACAACAATTCAATTAGCACCTCCACGATTTGAATAATTAGGATACTCATCATCACAGCCTTCACCTATTTTTTCATAAACGTCTAAAGAAGTCCAGTCTCTTGTAAGAGCAACAAGCTATTGAACAAAACCACTGAACAAATATTTACTCAACTGAAACACAATCACGTGAGGATAATATGAACATCAGGGATGCAGCAGAACAACAGTATAATTTCCTTTTATTGACCATAATGCATTGAAGAGCACGAGATTTTTTTAGTTCATATGTCCATTATTTAGCTGAAATAAAATAAGGGTGAAAGGTAAATGAAGGCAGGCCAACAAAAATTGCTTCCAGATCTTTAGGTTATGTGATGCTTTGTGTAAGTTAAAGATGTGTAAATGATAAAACCAGTAATTATAACAAACCAAAGAGGACACAAACAGTGAAATACACCCGCTGCCCCTGGTTCAAAACTATTTGGTTGCTATGAACAGATGAAAATAAAAATACACTAGAAAAGGCTAAAAGAAACAGATTCTTAAAAGAGGTGTGAGTCCAAGTGTAATTGGTTTTAATACTGACCTACCAACTCAATTTCACTATTATTTTCAACACCTTTCAAACTTTGGAAGAGATCTGCTTTAAAAACAGGAGACTAGAGATTAAAAGTGTCATTTTGACTAAAGCGGAATGTTGTGTCTGAATTTTAAAGAAGCCCCGCAAAGGCTCTGGTCTCATATCATTATGCAGATATATGGATCTAGGGAAGCCTGACAGGATGTGGAGACTTCATGACAACAGCTGGAGAACTTTTCGAATGCGCTCACATTTCTCCAAAAGGGTCGAATCTTCTGTTTCAGACTTGTCATATTCCTTCATCAAGGTTTCTGCTTTCTGCACAGTTGTCTCTCGTGCATTTCCTTGGAGGCCTTCAAGGTACCGCAGCAAAATGGAAAAATATTTATCGGGAACCTATAAGAAGGAAAGGAAGAGAACATGAACTATCCAGACCAACTAACAATCAGTCATTTGGCACCAGTAACACACTTTTTTTGGGGGGGGGGGAATCACTTACTACAAGCTGGTAATGTTTCTGGGTCTGTTATGCAACCCAGGACAAGCTAACAGATTTTTGTTCTGCATCATGAATACGAGTCGTACAAAAGGTGACAGCTAAAGAACAAATGCAATACGGAAGTTAAACATCAGGCATACCTTTTCTTTATCATACATGTGTAACAGAAGCCATGTTTGCCTCGTCTTTTGAAACTTCCATTCTCTGGGGCTTTGAGACCAGCTGCAGGGAAAAAAAGTAAACAGGTAAACTCAAACAGATCGAGCAAGGTAATATAGAAAGAAAATAAACCTAGGGAAGGCAACTCCCAGAGATCCCAAGATATATGTTTCTGGTTGGGTCTCAGAGTGAGCACGGGGGTCCAAGATCCCAGAGACGCTTCAACAGAAACTGTTTAAAAGCTTGGATATCATTCCCAGGATGTCAGCTCCAAAAATTACTTGGGTATGCTGGTTAGGACTGATGAAGAGTTGCAGGGCAAGAACATGAGGATGGCTACTATGTGCCCACCTGGTCAAGCTTCTGATCAATTCATGGCTCTGTTTGAAGACAGTAGTGGGTGCAAGCCCAGAACTAGTTATGGCATCTTGTAAAAACATGCTTTATTATTATATGTTCACTGGGATGGCACGGCTCTCCAAGAAGCTTGCCAGTGATTTTAAAATGGCTTAAGGTTAGATGGGTTAAAGGGGAAGTCTGCTGGTCTTGACTGGTTAAAGCAGGGGAGGAAAAAGTGTACCCCTGAAGCCCTATGCAACCCCACCAGAGCTGGTTTTCAAGCATCCAGTTTCTTGAAATTCCTGAGACCAACTATTCTCTGGCCTTAAAAAGAACGAACTGCTTCTATTGGAAGTGCCCAAGAGTGGTAATTTACCTTTTAAATAGGTTGCAACCCCCAAGCCATATAACATAACCATCTTTCCATGTTTTTTCAAATCTGAAGTGGACTTAAGTTCCAAACTTTGTATGTGTAAACACTCATCACTGGACCAAGAACATGGCTCAAAAACCAATGCAAGTGGCTGGGAGTGTAGTGAAAGAAAAATGACTCTTCTAGAACATGGCCGCATCGCCCGAAAACCCCACAAAAAACTATCTTCCTACATAGTTCAATCTACATTTTTTAAAACAAAATCTAGCATTGACCTTGTTGTCTGTATCACTGGGAGAGAGAGTAAGAGTTAATTCTTACAGTAGAATGGTGCCATGGTATATACTGTGTTGGAAATTGAAATGTCAATAGCTTAAAATTGAATATTCATGCCCCCAAAAGGCAGGGGGATTCAATTTTGTGGAGCTTTGCATGGAAGGCTGATAGAGTGTCTGATCTTCACTTGACACAGAAATACTTAAGCTCCAAAATCCACTGGAAAGGAAATTCTACAAGAGTGCTAATATAACTCAAATACTGTCAAGACGGATAGATTGAAAAAGGCCACAAATTAAATTTATTCTGCCCTAGCAAACAAATTGCTCATTGAACTCAGTACAATCACAAATTTGGCCAGAAGGGAGTTGCTCTACTCGCTGCTAAATATAAAAATATCATCCTTCATTTCTGAAGTCCCAAGTCCCTGGAATTACTAGAAAATCAGCTAACTGGACTGCATTTCCATCCAGAGTACTTCCAGAAGTAATGAATATCTTAAATATCAATGAGAGTAACACAGAGGAAGCAAGTAAACAGATAATAAAGCTGATCTTTATGTGCCTCGATAAGCCAGAAGGATGTCAGGAGAATCCTAGTGTAATGTTTATGACCTGTGTGTTTGTTCACAGAACTCAACTGCTCCCACTTGATCCTCCCTACTATTTTGGTATTCTTATTTACTTTAGCCATTGGGTTGGAATGATGGGAATTGCAGTCCAAGATACTGAAGGGTACCATGTTTGAGAAGGCTGACATAGGGTTTGGAGTTGAAAGCAAAAATCAACATGTCAGCCGGTGTTTGGCCAATCTTCTGTCATGCTGATGGCACAGGAGCCAGAAGTGAGAGCAAAAATGGCCATATTCTAGTTCTCTGCTTGATCCCAATACACAAAAATGACAAGGAAATCCTCCCATACTTTTTAAAAAAGAATTTAGAATCAATGCCACATTTCTGGCTGAACAGCAAAGCTGGTAAGTCTGTACAAACCTGTGGTTTTAAACTCAGCTCTGGATATGACCTCCTATCTCGCTCAAATATAAAACAGTGCTAGAGACTTGTGAAGAGAAGGGAAGCCTATTCATTCAGACGCTTGTTGACAGAGCAAGCAGAGCACCACTAAGAATGTGAAAGTTGAATTTTAAAAAATTCTACCTGCTACCGTTTTGAGCAAAGCAAAAGTACAAGCAAAGAGCTAAAAAGTAATTCTCATACTGTCTTGCCAATGAAGTTTTGCAGATAAATCCTCTTAGTATCTTTCCTATCATTCACTCACTCCAGTTGCCAAGCATTCAGGAAAAATCCAACGCTCATCCTACCTACAACATACCCATTAAAATGAACTGGACTGGTTAGCCACAATGAACTTGTCACACTGATTTCAATGTGTTTCCTTTAGGTAGGACCAATGTTGGATTTAACATTCAGTTTACAACCCATCCATGCGCAGTGGGGAACTGAGACAGTCCAACTGACCATCATGAGAAAAGTCCAATGCAGAGAGAACAGACTGGGAGGAAGGACATATGGAAAATGAAGTCTCCATTGCATGGATGACTCTCTCCATAGCCCTGTGATGCAACAGTGATGCAACAAATTCCCACTTACAAATAAATCGCTTTGTGCTCCGAATCGATGGTTCGGCAGCAAAGTGTAATTCACACTACATTTGCCCCGGTCGCATTTTCTTGCTGCAAAATAAAATAACCCACTTGTGGTTCACATTGACGAATGAATCGATTCAAATTGGACTGCTGAAAGGTAAATTTAAATAGATTCCGATCTGCATCTGGTTCACACTTGCGTGGAATCGATTTATCCAAAAAGACATGGAAAAAAATCAGTGTTAAAAAAGACGCGGGTTAAATGGGTCTAGCTTGTGGGCCCCCTTTCCGAATTGCTTCAGCGATTTGGTTCAGGTGTGAACCAAGGTTGTTTAAACCACTCCAAACTGATTTGCAAACCGGTTTAAAACGTAGTGGGAATGAGGCCCTGGAGGTAGAGTGGCTGGACTAACTCCAACCCCAATCCCCGGGTACATTTGGGCTGTACAGAGTTAGAATCCCATTGGCCAAGGGTTAGACTATTTCTCGGACTTCTTCCTACGTAGTCCCATGCCAGGTATGACATAATGCAGATGTGCTCAGTGTTATGCCCAGATGTCCATGTTATTTTGCACCTAATTCTGATCGGCCTGAGGGCTAGAGGTCAGACCTGATTAGGTGGCAATGCAATGTGGAAGGGAAAAAACAACTTATTTCACTTCCCTCCCACGACGATCATCTTGTGGGGTGGCAGCAGAAAGGAAAAAGGGCCCCACGTTCTGGCATCAGCACTGTTCAAGCATGCGGGATCATTTACAAACAGTGTGGTTAATCCCTCTCATTTATACAGAATTTTTTTATGATCACCAGGCGATGGATATGTTACCGGCCTCGGGGGAAGGAAAAGAAAAAGCATAATACTGTCTTATTTTCTTCTTCCCCCACAATACCACAATGTCACAAGCTGTCTGATACTTGCATTAAAATATTTTGTGGATGGGAGGAGATCTGGTTGGATGGAAGGGGATCTGAGCTTGACTAAGTCTGACAGCTTTTATTTTATTTTATTTTATTTGAAATTTTGAAAGGATTATAGAGTTTTTGAGTTGGTTTCTTTTTATTTGGAAAGGATTTCCCCCCTCTTCTTTTCTCTTTGGCTTCATTTGAATTGTACAAGAAACAACAACATGGGAGAAAAGACACCCAAGAACAAAGTAATGTCCTTTTGTCTTTGAGTAATGTAGTTGTTTATGGTCTATGTTATGAATTATTGGAATTTTATCCAGAGCTGCATCTCTGTAATTATTTATCCTTGTTCGCTTTGTTTCTGCTTGAATTGTTGCTATTTATACATTTTTTACTTGCTTGTAATATTATATATTGTTTCTATTATTTGTTTCAAGTAGTTCCGGTTATTTATTATGGTCTGCTTTGGTCTGAGTTCTTGTCTTTGAGAATTCTCTCCTCTTTTAGTTGTGGGTTTATTAGAGAGTTTCACCCCCTTAGCTTAGAAAAAACTGAAAGGTGACATGATAGCTATCTTTAAATATTTGAAGGGAGGTCATGTAGAAGATAGAGCAAACTTGTTTTCTTCAATTGCAGAGATGAAGGCCTGGAACAGACAAGCAGGAAAATGTGGCTCGAACCTGCTTTTTCTGCAAGCGGGTTGAAAACTTGCTGTCCAGACCTGTCACTCGTAAGGTGGCCCAAATGCACATGGCCCAACCACAAGCCGTGCCACTGGGTAATTTTTTTGGTCACCTATTCACCATGCATGCACACCATTGTACAAACACAATGCTGGCGACTGCCTAGATGCCATCCTACTGGATGGCTGCCACTTTGATCGGCCACACAGTCACACCTGCGATGCTCTGCCAGTACAGGGCATCAAAACATCGGTGTGCCCAGGAAAGAACAATCATGCCCCCTGTAAATTCCCCCTTCACCCCATGCCCCCTCTTTGACAGTCTGGTTTGTGTATTTTGTAACTACACTGGTCCCCCGGGTTACGAAGGTAATCCGTTCCGGGATTACCTTCGTAACCCGGAAGTCGTTCGTAACCCGGGGGACCGCTTTCGCGGATGGACCGCGCGGCCATTTAAAGGGGCCGCGTGGCTTTTTTTCCGCTTTTTTTTCATATCCCGGGGGATCCTTCGGATCCCGGGGGATACAATGGCGGTTCCGCCACCTTCGGATCCCGGGTTTCCGTAACCCAGGGGATTTGTAAGGCGGGGGACCACTGTACATCTATTGGAGGTGTCACACTCACTTTTTGCATTGCCGCCCTGACCGCTTGGATACGCCGGCTCTGTCCTTTTTTAATGCGCACCTGCACTGGTGCGATTATATGCATCTTTAGAGTTAGGGTTTGGATAGATCATGCCTTCAAAACCACTCTCCTCTCAGGGCATTTAAATGCAGGCCCAAAGGTGTGCATTTTCCAGGCTAAGGCAGAATATCCAAGGTTCCCTTTGCTCCACTTTTTAGCCCTGGAGCACAGTCTCAATCTGGTTTCCATCCGCTTTGGAGGCATCTAAACACCCCACCTTCAAAGTGGGTGGAAACCACTTTATTTGGCTTGTCTCTTCAACCCCATGGACAGGACTCAACAGATTCAAATTACAGGAAAAGAAATTCCACCTAAACATTAGGAAGAAGCTCCTGATGACAAGAGTTGTTCAACAGGGGAAACAGACTGCTGTGGAGGGTGGTGGTGTCTCCCTCTTTGGAAGGCTTTGAGCAGAGGTTGGATGGCCATTTGGGGGGCATACTTTAATTGTATATCCCTACACAATGCCAGATGGACTGGATGACCCTTGAGGTCCCTTTCCACCTCTACAAGTGTTAGTCCTAAATTGTCTTTGATACTAACTCAAGACAGAATTACACTCTGAGCTGGTCGCCTCTCAGTCTCCGACAAAGATTACCAAGCCAAAGGATATCCTTGAGATCCTGCCATTGTTTGTTACCCACATCAGGAGAACTCTTCTTCCAAGAACTCTGAAAAACATGCATGCTATGCCATGAAAACATCACTCACGTGAAAACAGAACCAGAGAAGCTATGAACCAGCCCTGAACCTCAGGGGTGGCTTTGTTTTGGTGTCGCTAGGATGCCAAAGGCCAGTTTACAGCCTGGCCTATTTCACGAGGCATTTATATTGTTTGGTTACTGGCGTGATCTATTTTAAGAGGTTTGTGACCAGGCAGCTCTGCAGCTGGCACTCTTGAGGAGGTGTGTCCCTCGCTTAGCACTTAATCAGTTGCACAGCCTAATATGTATGAACAGATGTTTCTAATACAATTCTAGCTTGTATATTCGCCCTGTACTCTTTATTCCATCCTAATGGAGGAGGGGGAAAAAATGAAAACTGGAAATCATCATGAACTGAAGGAAAGCTCACAAGCTTTTCGGATCAAGCGTGTTCATGTGAAATAATTAATTTCACAATTATTGTCCTTGCTAGTCTCCTTTTTCCCAGGTAGAACCCTTACTTGCTTACGCAGAACCCTCATGGAGTTCAATGAAACTTACTTTCTAGTGTTTTGTAGACATCTAAACTGAGATTTCAAAAAGTCTTCTAATTTCCCCCCTCCGAATTAAGGGGCATGTTCAAGCTGAACCTCTGCCAACAATACCTTCTGTGGCATCCTTCTATTAATGACAAATGCAAGAGGTAACCATTGTATTAAAATTCCTCTTTGATTTTATAGATATACTTTTTTATTGTTATTTTAACCCAGGGGTTCGGAAACTCTAATGACTCCCGAGAGCTTTCTGATTAATAATCATGTTCAGCTGTTTAAAATTTTTAATTTTATCTCCAGTTGACAGGCTTAAACACTTCCCTGGAGCAAAAGACTGCACGTATATTTCATGTGGCCGGGCTATAACTGAGCAGCTCTCAGGTTTCCCAGGAGTAAGGCTGTTAATTCTTTACAAGATATAGTATAACCAGGAAACATTAGTGAATCACATTAAGTCAACAATTTTTTTCTGTCATGGAAATGATTTTTTCACACATGGTTTTGAAAAGATTTATGCATCCCACACACTGACCTTGCGCAACAAGAAAGGGCTCTCTACAGAAAAAGAGTCAAGAAAAGGGCCAAGGCCTGGGAAGAGCCCAGGGAAACAGACAAACCTAATGGAAAAGCAAAGATCCCTCATTATTTCAATTGTCAAAAAAGATAATTATGACGATGAATGCATAGAAAACGCAGGTCCCTGAGCATGTTTTTAACTAGGATCTAAAAGGGAAAGTCTACAAGGATGTGAAGTATTAATTTTTTGTTGCATGCCATCAAGTCATTTCCGACTTATGGCAACCCTAAGGTGAACCTATGACAGGGTTTTCCGGGGCTGATAGTATGTGATTCACCAAGGTTTCCATGGCCAAGTGGAGAACTGGACCTGTAGTCCAATGCTCAAACCATTGTGCCACAATGGCTCTGAGTGAGATGCCGCCAATTGTTCTTGGAGGACATGAAAGATAGCTTGGTCCTTTCCACAGCCATTACAACGCATGAAGGACTGTCCCTCAATACCCATATCTTTCTAAGGAAGGAACTGACAAACCACCTCTCAGTATTCCTTGCCTAAGAAAACCCTAAGAAGGTAATGGGGCTGTCATAACTCGACAGGAGACTTGAAGCCACAGACGCAGACGAAGCTCACATCAAGTCTGCTTAACAAATCCTGAGCTTCTTCTACTGAGCATAGCCCAAATGTCAATTAAACGAATGTAATTACTATACATCTTGAAGTTTAATGAATTGCTAAGGAAATTCACTTACGCAACATTTTATTTTACTGGAAATGAGAGTCATTAAGAAGGGATGTATTTAATTTTTTTTTTTTAAAAGCAGGAATTAAATTTGTAAATTAAACCGCTATTTTACAGGAAGGAATCAGGCCGAGAAACATGAGCTTTATACTCAAATATTTAACACCTGTTACGTACTTTTATGTGCTGGAGGAAATGCTCACAGCAGGATGCTTTGCTTCAATGTTAATTCAGTTTTACAGCTGTTAATATTTTATCTGAGAATGTTTACGATTAAAAGGACCCACGGACAAGGTGGGGTGGGAAAAGGAAGACTTGTTTATTGTACCGTTGATAAAAATTATCGTGAACCCCCATACATTGGAAGAACCGTAGAAATGTTTAGCAAAACAATACAATGATGGCATTCTCAGAGCCTCTGATATTGTAGATAAGGGCAGATGGAGCAAGGCTAAAGTACATACAAGTCTTCAAGGAAGAAAAGATTTCTGAGAGGTTGTGACAAACTCAAGGTAACATCACGAGCCAATTTTTGCTTTTTAAAAATAATCCCAAACAATCTTGTAGCATTTTAAGGACCCAACATCTGTAGGTGTATTGTCTTATGGTTTATTTAAAAACTCCACATCTCCTCTTAATCTGGGGGTTATTTTTGTGGACTTCCAGATGTTGCAGGGCTACCATTCCCATCAAACGTACCACAGCAGAGTCATGAGTGAAGGATGATGGGAACCGCAGGCCCACAACATCTGGAAGCTCACTTATTACATGTATCTTTGAAAAGGGAAAGGAAAACCTCGTATGGCACCACCTTTCAGCCCGCTATTATAAGCCTCACTGAATTAATTTAAGCTAAAAAGGTTTTGAAACCCCGGACTTGATAGGACTTTGCCAAAGTCTCCTGTACTGTGGCCTCAAGCATTAGTAACGGAAACCGAATGCCAGCTGACTTTGCACCCAGCAGGTGTGTTTTAATGGGAGGTCATAGGACTTTTCATTATTGATGCCATTCAGTATTATATCCGGTCCTATCACTACCCCCAAACAGTGTCTGACTGGATAAATATTGAGATAGCCTCGCTTCGCAGAGACATAATGGAAGGATACAGAACTTCAATCGCTCAGCACTTCCAAGACTGAAACAGGCCTTCAGATCTGAACTTCTCTCTTCTCCGCCATCTTCAAAATATATGAACAGTTCAGAAGGACGGCATTAATCCTGGTTGCAAACAGCAAGGAAAACTGGAGTGTGCCTGCTTTTTTGTTTGCTTGTGTTTGGAGACACTGTTATGACTGTGAAGTGGTTAAGTGGATTAGCTTTTAGCTGCAGCAGGTTGGACTATGATCCTTACTTTTCTCAGAGTAGCAAGCTCATCCATCTTTGCGCCATGTCACAGAAACCCTTGTGGAGCTAACCGTCCATTACTAAAGTAGTTTCTTCTGTGGCAGTGGGACTTCTATTTGACTTTGCCTGGACAATGACAGGACTTACTGAGACAGGGTTCAACTAGTTATCTGCAGAATGATATGGTTCACAGTAAAACACAGACCAGATGTATTGCTCCACTGACATGGAAGCCACCAGTTGTTCCTGTGCTTCTGGAGACTTCTAATTTTATTTTTAGGTGATATGATAGTCCTAGAGTCTAAGGTTTTCCCTTGACAAGATCGTATAATTATGTCCAACTGTAGGGGTCTCAGAGGGATACAGAAATCTTCCTACATCCCTTTAGGTTACCGTAAACCAATGGATCACAACTTTTTCTTTGCCAGCACCTATCTTGACTCCCTTGCCATGAATCTCCCAAGATTTAAGATTCAAAATAAGAAAGTGAATCCAATACTGTACTTACTATACACCTTGACTCGGGAAGGCTGAGGTGACTTTTGTTTGTGAGTCTTCAGCAACCAGCTCATGGTGCAACTCAGTATTTCAGTGTTAAAGAAAGCTTTATCCAAAATTCCTGACTGGCTTCCTCCTCTGAAAGGGTTGATCCTGATAGTATTTCATCTTGTACCACACAGTAGATTCCTACTGAAAATGGGCATTACTGATCTGAAGTATTGTTTTTTAAAGCATCATGTATGGGATTAGTTTGCAGCCAACGTATTTTGAAGCATGCTGAACTGATACATTATGATTTACAGCCACAGATTTAATTCACATACCAACCTTTTTTTTCGGGAACAAAGGTTCTGTTGAAACCAGCATTAACAAAAAATTTTTTGATAAGATTCAAATGCAATAAATTGGAATCTTTTAAAAGAAACTCCCCAGCGACCGTCTTAAATTAAGAATGGTCAGCAGAACCAGAAGAGATTATGTTCTCAGCAACAGAAAAACCTATCCCACAGGGATTACAAAATTTTGATAGATGTGGATTGTGACACACACCTGCCGAGACTCCTCAAGCTTTACACAATTAAATCCAGATTCTTCTCACTGTGGGTCTTTTGGACTGGTCACATAAAACTCTTGCCATGTTTTTGAATACAATGTATTATATAAATGCAACCAAACAACATTAGATAAGTTTCCGTGACTCAAGCAACCAAGCAAACAACAATAATTCAAGACAGCATGGTAGCTGGGATAGAACCAGGACAAGGAAATCAAAACATGCTCCCTCCAGATTTTAACACACGTGCCACCCCATATAATGCACCACACCCTTTAAAAACACACACAAAGAGGCAATTTCCTCTATATTTTATTTGGTGTGAGAGTAGGTGGTGGGGTTGCAACTGGCCCTCCATATCCACGGATTCTGCATCCATATGAAACATATTCACTGACAAAAAATCAGGTTAACCAGCTTTTGCTTGTTCTTTGCTACATTAAGACCTTGTTGGTCATCAGAAGAAGTGATAATCTCAGCACATCAGACTTTGGGTCCTAAAAACATAAGCTTAAACTGCTCACTTCAAAAGAGAGTCTGCAAGTTGTTCACATATTGCACAGTAACGCAATAGTCACGCTGAACATTAATACTGAACTGGGATCATTTGTTCAAATACCCAGAAACAGTTATAAAAGACATGCCGAAATTGGTGTTGGTACAAAATAATTGCCACATCATCAGCATTTCAAGTTACTTTAAATAGTCTGTTTGGAAGACATCCCACCTTTACAAACCCTCCCGCTCCCACACAACAAATTCCTCCTTAATTACAACAACTAGCTATTCTTATTAACTAAATTGAAAGCATTCTCTCTATCTGGGAGTGGAATTCGCATTCCATTTTTATTGTGGATTCATAATTTAAACTATTTGCAAAGAAACCGTGAAATTCCCACCATCACGTGGGTCTTTCACGCGAACACCATCCAACATTATATGCATGAAAGCAGAGACTGGAGCTTCAACAGTCATTCAAAGGAGGCATAAAAGAGGCTCCTTGGCCCTTCTGAATCAGGGTCCCCTGCCCGAGTTCCTCTACCTCAACCATGTGAGCCTCAGATATGCCACTGCCAGAGGATAACAAGTCAATAACCTTGGATGCCTCTATTGAACAGGGAAATTCTGAGGAGCAGTCCTCAGCTAACGCTTCCAGCCTTCACGACCCACAAGAAACCAATACCTATAAAAGAAGGTTGCTGGCCCTTTTTTCACCCTGACGGGGTAGAAATTCCAGGAAAACTGTCTTGGCCTGCTTAGAAATCCCTGCCAGTTGCTCCAGGTCGCTGGTGGGGCAACCTCTTTGTAGGTTACTGCTCTCCATGGTTCTGAACCAAAGCCAAATATCCCTGGGTTGTATCAGCCACAGTGGCTGTGGGCCTGTGGCTGTTCTCTCCTGGGATCGCTAGTGCCAGCTGCTTGGAGCAGATGATGGAATATTGAACGGAGCAGGGCAATGCCTCGATAACACATCAGCCTTCTAAAGCTCGTAATTCTCACCATGTAAATCAAGGGTGGAGGCTGAAATGGAGAGTGTTGGCCCAGTGAATCCGTTGGGAAAGAGAATGAACCGAGGACCTCCTGTTTTGCCAGTGTAATCTGATACACGCCTCCTAATAACTAAGTCCTTCAGTAGGACAACCTCCAAAGACTTTAAAACTATGATACACAACTTGCACCTTAGGCACAATGACGTCTGGTTGTAATCACTTCGGAAGACAGAGCAAACAGCTCTCTTTGAGCAAGATGTATATTTACCATAGCAGCTAAGCATTACATACACACATGCACAGGTACATGATGCTTCACTTGATCACTATAAGCATGGCATCACAAGCAGAAACGGAAATGTTTCCAATGAGTTCAACTGGCAGCAACTGTGTGACTGACTCTTCAGGAAATGGGAAACTCCCTGACTCTGATGCATGGACAGAAACAGACCCATATTGCTGCAGGACTGAAAACAACAAAAAGCATGTTTGTACTGATAGAAAATGCTATCTACAAATGAAGATGTTTGTCATGAAAAAGGCACACCTGGCAACAGCACCATTACTGTTTTTAAGTGCCAGGCTGTAACTTTTTATTTGCTCAGCCTTCTTAAATAGTGCTGCTGATTCTTTTATTGTTGGCATGCTAAAATTTAGGTCAGGAGCCAGAGGAACATGGTATTATTGATTTGACATCCTGCATTTCTCCTCAGTGGGACTCAAAGTAGCTTACAATATAAATGAAAACTTACAGTATTGACACTGGAGATGCTCCCTTTCCTCCTGCAGCTACCAATGCACCCCCAAAAACCTGAACTGGAGAGCTGGGAAACCATTTGAAGCTGGAATATGGGATGATCCCAAATGATGTACATTGGGGAGGAAGAAAAGAATTCCCAATCTGGACACCAAAGCAGTTCCTTCGGTCTTGGTCTTTGTGTGCTCTGTTTTAATGTTCATAGTAAATGGCAATGGAGGATGTCATATTATTTACTATCACTTGCAACAGAAGATGTGATTACACTTTCCTTTCAACTTCCCCTCTTCTTCATTCCCAAATGAGAAAACCTTTAGGAAGAAAAACAAACAAACCCTGAAACCTGCTTTCTGCTGGCTCCATCTAGTGATTCTCACCTCAGACTGTAATATTGTATAGATGGCTAAAGAATAACTGGTGCAATAAGCTATATTTCAGAGGAAGGAACTGACAAAGCCATCCCTTCCTTGCCTAAGAAAAACCTATGAAATTCATGAGGTCATCTAAATCAACAGATGACTTGAACTGACACAGATGGCCTGGGCCACTAACAACTATCTTTTTACAAGGCAAGGTACTGGTTATTGTCTGATGCTTGAAACCTGCCCTGGACTCTTATCTTACCTATCAACGTTTTTTAAAAAGCCAAACACTTCTTTATCCTATAGGGGCATCTGGATCTACCAATCAAAATAAAAAGATATGCAGAACAATGTGAAGTTGAAGGCTTTCATGGCTGGCATCCACAGTTTTTTGTGGCTTTTTCGAGCTATGTGGCCATGTTCTAGAAGAGTTTATTCTTGACGTTTCACCAGCATTTGTGGCTGGTATCTTCAGAGAATGACGATGCCAGCCACAGATGCTGGTGAGATGTCAGGAATAAACTCTTCTAGAACATGGCCGCATAGCTCGAAAAAGCCACAAAAAACTAGGTATGCAGAACATTTAATAAACCAAGGGTTGGGGGCAGGGGGTACAAGCCGTCTCTTTTTAGTTCTTCTTCCCTGTTTATAATGTGAGCCCAGCATTTCCTGGCTTCATCAAGATCAGAAGAAGAAACATGAGTTTTCCTGCTCCTCAAAGGAGATCCTTATAATTCCGCCCACAATTGACGCCAGGAAGTCTCAGCAGGGCCAGTTCTTTTAAGATTGCCATCGTTCTTCCAAAATAAAAAAGGGCAAATTTAAACAAAACATTGGGATTTGAGAGTCCCCAATATTTCTAGGCTGGTTCCTCCCCCCACCCCATCCCAGTCCACCTAAATATTAAAAGAAAGAGCAGGACACTGATGCAATGACGATAATAATAAGAAAAAACCTGCTGCAAATATTTCTGCTTGAAAAACACCTTAATGCAAGCAATGGTTAGCAATTAGTATGACAATCCTATGATAATATTATGCAAATGAACTCACCATATTATGCCTATTTTAACATTAGCGAAACCAAAACACAGGTTCTTTTCTTTTTATTCAGAGATGGTGCTTGACATCACTGACTTTTTAAAAAAAAATTAATGAGGCGGCATCCTTTTAATACCACCTGCGCACGACTGAGTTAATCTGCTCTCCTTAGCATAGGTATTCATACTCCTTCAATTACAAGGTGTTATTAGCATTGGAAGTCACTTGAAGGCGTTTCCGTCAAGCATAGAAATTTGTAATGAGTATCCCATTAAGTTATGAGTGATTTCCTGTTTAATGTCTGTTGAAAGGGATTCTCAAAATTGTCCCCAATGGCTCATGCGCTTTGACTGAAATGACTAAGGGTGTATTTACACTACAGATGTAAGCTGATTTAGCAGACATTCCCTCTCCCCCAGGGAATCCCTGGCATGTGAAGGGGATTAGGGGGGTCTATAACAAAATATTCAGTTGCTTCAGCAAACTATAGCAAACTATGGTTCCGAGGAGTCACTGGGGAGAACCGTGACAGCTGAAATTCAAATGTTTATACTTCTATATTTCGTATTTCAATATTCAAAAGATTGCCTTTGCCCTTTTGTGTCTTTATGAATTGTGGAATTTATGAAAGCATTACAATCTTGGGCCTTCCAACGAAGGAGAAGTGCAAATCTCCTTCTACCTAAATTAGTGCAGTTAGTTGTAGCAACCAAGAATTGGTCAATAATGCTCACTGTAGCAGCAGACTGTTGTCACATCAAAGAAACGCACACTGTCTGAGCAATTATTATTATTCTACAATCCCCCCCATCCATAACAAACTGAATAGGATCTATAAGAAGCTTAATGTCATCACTGAATTGTACGGCTCTTTCTGGGTCATAAAAGCTAAATGACATTACCAAAAGGTGCATGGCGGTTGAATATAAATTATGGATACCTGCTTTCAGGCGGAATTAAATCTCCTCATATTACCTAAGAATGTAAGAACTGCCTTGTTTGATCAGACTAAACATCCTTCCAGGCTTGCAGTCTGTTGTCAACTACAGCTAGCTAGATGTTCCCAGAGGCTTACAACCAGGTCATGAAATTGAGAACTAGGACTCAGATCTCCTGTTCAGGCATGAAGTTTACTGGGCTACATGAAGGTCAGTCAATTACTACGCTGACCGAAAGAAACCACAGTTTAGTCCCGTGCTTTTCTCTAAGCCACTAAATATATCTCAAGAGTAGAGTTTGAGCATATGGAAGATAACCACCCATCCAAGAGCATTTAAAAGAAAGAAAGGGGGGAAAAAAGGATGAAGAATCCCAGCCGTTCTCCATATTGAGACTATTGCTGTCATTCCACTATCACTCCATTATGAGGATTATGCAACCCAAAAGACACATGTTCCCCATCTTGGAATGCAATTAATTTCCTCCCTCCAAACTGAAAAAGTTGTCAGTGATCATTCAGACTGTCTTGAGGAGTCTGCTCTATGAAATGTTGGAATTAAGGAACTGGAATTTTTCCAGACCGTAACTTATATTTTGTAACATGCTAGTCTTCTGGGTTTTAAGAGTGGAGACTGGGTCCCTGTTTGGAAAAAATAAATACTACCTTTGTGTATATCTGGATCCCATAATTGGCTGTACCCAGCCACGCAGAAGCTTTTTCCTTTAACCAAGGTCCCTCTCTTCTCAGCCCCCATGATGGAATTTTAAGCCCTACACGCAAATATACTAATTATAGCAAATAATTATTTGACGTCTGGAACCACTCACTTTCTCTGGCATATCATTATAAAAACCCCGGTATGCAAATATAAGGCTTTGTTCCTCACCAGATTTTTAAAAATGCCATTTAGCGGAGCCCTTTTATGTCAACCAAATGTCACACAAGCCTTTGCCTCAAACCAAGCTGCACAATTTTCGAGACACGCCACGCAGTTTCATTAAGCAAGGAAGAGTAGCGACCTGTCTCCCTTAAAGAGACTTAGGAAATACAACCTATCTAGCTATACAGCTGTTGTGGGACTATATATAAGATGTGTGTTATGCCAACTTTATGACCGTTCTGTGCTATGGGCCTACAATTTGTAGCACAGAGTTTCCAACGTCTCGTTTTCTTGGAAAGCTTCACATCAGGGTTTTAGGGCCCAAATAGAGCTTCCTGCTTTCCCAGGAGAGAGCTGGACCTGAATATAATGGGATTACCTTGCTTTATTTGTCCATGCTGTTGCACCAACACATACATAATATGGATTTCCTTTTAACTAGAGTTAAGAGACTGGAAGCTAATTTCAGGAATTCACACTCCCAATTTTCATTTGCACCTCATCCTGGGAGTGAACTGAACACTAATCTTATCCTAAAGTTTTCTACCTAGAAACTAATCCCAATGATATAATGGTTATTTATTTCCATGTGGTGCCCTGGAACTGAAAATGGGAATAAGGCAAATCTTACACTTTGGACTCTGAACCAACAATATATTTTGTTCATTTCTCTTGAGAGATCTTCTCAATGATGTTAAACTTACGTAGTTAGGTAGTTCAATGCCAACTCCAAACCTGACGGTTTCTTTGGTACTTCTTTCTTAGTGGGGATCCCTGCTTCTCGCATTAATTTCCTTTCTTCCTTCTTGCGCTCTTTTTTCAGCTTTCTTTCCAGTGTCCTCTTCTCCTCTGGGGAAAGCTCTTCTTCAGTTTCTTCCTCTTCCCGATTCTTTTTCTGAAGGACAAACGAATAAAACTCAACTCTTTGTTATTAGAAGATGCCTATCATGATAATAAATACACCGGGGGAACGTGAAAAGAGGACCAATACATAGAAGAAGCATTAAGGTGGGGTGTCAAACATCTGATACAGATGCTAGAGAAAGATCAAAACCCATTCAGATCAAGCCAGAAGCAGTAAAGAAAATCACCAATGACGACAAACACTGGAGTATATAATAGCAGGCATCACAACAACAGGAAGATCTAAAATTTCACAGATAAAAATATTTAAAACATAATGAAGCAACAGAAATAGACAGAGGATTAAAAGGCTTAAAAGAATTAAAAGGTTTTCGTCTGGTACCCAAAAAATACAAGCAGGTAAGGCCTATCTGGTAAAGGTGCTTTATAATGGAATGGGAACAGTTCCTGAATAGCACACTCTCAGCCTCAGAAGAAGGCAATGGCACAATCTCCCCTGAATAAATCTTGCCAAGAAAACCTGTGATAGGGTTGCCGTAAGTCCGAAACAACCTGAAGGTATCCAACAACAAATCTGAACTGCAACTGAACGGCAGGGTATACATTTTCTCAATAAATGGGAATAAATAATATGTTCTGATGACCGCCATAAGTACACAATACACCTCCAAATACACAGGTTAAAAATAATATGGGCAGAGGCCCTGTTGTTGGCTCATGTGGTAGCAAAGTCTATGCCAGGTTTTAACCTTTGGCTTGGAGGCCACAGCCCTTCCCCTATGGCTATGCGCATCCCACATGTAGCTAGTGTGGCAACCTTGCCTGCAAAGCTGGACACAAACAGGAAAAACAAGAAGGCACTCATTCCTTAAATACAAAGGAAAGGGATAATTAGATAAGATGGCAATAGCTTGTTCCTGAACCCAGCTAGGCATCAGTTTGCATGCTTTGCTTTGCTTTGCTTTCCTCTGTTTTTTCACACATTCCTTTTCATCAGCTTCTTGCAATGCTATTTTTAAAGACACTCCATGAGGAGAGGACAGAATTAGGGCTCCAACAAGACCCTTTAATTCATCCTTACACCCAGCCCAGGTAGGAAGAAGAAATGTTAAGTGTCTGAGATATATAAATATTTGAGAACAAAGCTACCTCTGTGTGAAGTTTCACCACTAGCTTTTCCGTAACGTCGACTGTAAGCATCAAAGTGAGGGTTGCATCTGTTGGCAGAATATTTTATGAGCAATGTTTTGAAAAAAATCCGTATGACAGGAATCAGAGCCTTCATATAATAAGCAATTGTTTAGGGAATCTATTTGTTGAAACAAACCATCGTGCCAGGACAGGATGGCGGAGGGGTAGATAACAGAAAGTGTGCTTATTGCTAAATTGTTTGCCAGGGTTTATCACAACACAGAGACACATTTGACTTCATCTTCTTTTTAGAGCAATCTAATGAATGTGTTTACTTCTGCCTCCAACCACAAAGCTTTTGAGTTAAATTACTCTATTCTATCCTGAGAAGGCATCTGATAAGAGCGTCCTTCCTGCTTCCTACAGAAGTACAGTCTATGCTTATCGCGCCCCTTCCTCCTCCACATTCCTCATTAATCAAAAATCTCTCCCTTCTCATGTTTTCCCTCCCAGTGGAAAACAAAGCAAAACAGGGAACTGCAGACCTGCAGCAAGGCCAGAGGAAAGAGCACCGACCCTGGATTCAGGAGATAATAATAATGATACCCGCATCCATCTAAAGGAAGCAACAGTGCTGGTCTCCTCTTACTAAGGAGTTCACCTGGATCAAGGGAGTCGGGCGCTCATAAGCCAAGGCAAATAGTGAGGCAACACAAAGTACACACAGCATTAGCTGTATTCATGCACGATCCACGCAGCTTTCAGATTCCAAGCCTTCAAGTACTTTCCAAAAGAATGCTAAGTATTTTTATAACTCTGGAAAGGCCACTAATCACACTGTGCCTTCTCCTCTTGATGATACCCTCCGTCCACTTTTCAGCCCAGTGTGGTACATTTATTAAGGCATTTCATTTAGAAACACAGACACACACATATATTTTCGGTTTGTCCAATGGAACGCCCGGCCATAATTTCAGGTTTTGGCACCATGGGGCCATATGAAAGAGTCAGGCCTAGTGAAAATCAGGTCTGAGCTAGAAAGGATGCTTCTGCGGAGAAGTGTTACTGGTGAGCCATTGTGGTGAAGGGGTTAGTGCTGGACTGGGACCGGGTTCGGATCACCACAGAGCCATGACACTTGCTGGACTAGCTTGCTAGCTTTCAGCCTGTTAAAAGGGTACCTTTTTATATGAGCGCTCTCCAGTTCTTTGTTTTTGGATTTAACATCAGTAGGGCAAAAGAGTCTTCCCTGGGCTATTGTTTTATAGTATTTTAATAAGGTTCTGATGACTTTGCTTCATTTACACGTTTTTAAATTGTTGTATTCTTTTTTTGTGTGTGCAAGTTCCTAGATTCTTCTAAATTTTTGTAAGCTCCCCTTTCTCCTAGGAAAGGGGAAATGAATTGTTCTCAGGCTATAGCAAGAGGCACTCTGCTTTCAGGAGTCATGCCCTTGTCAAGCCAGAGAGTAACAACAACAAAAATACAGTCGGCCCTCCTTATCCACGTGTTTTTTATCCAGAGATTCAAGCATCCATGACTTGAAAATATTTTTTAAAAAGTATAAATTTCAAATAGCAAACTTGATTTTCCATTTTATATAAGGGACACCATTTTGCTCTGCCATTATATTTAATGGGATTTGAGTATCCACGGATTTTGTTATCCATGGAGAGTCCTGGAACCAAACCCCAGTGGATAACAGTCAGGAATTCTGCGAGATTATGTCTAAAACATCTGCAGGACCCAAGTTTGTACCTCCAGACTTTGGTGGACCAGGTTGCTTGCTAGGAGCTGTTCACAGTGCTACAACCGTGCGCCTGCCTTGCCATTCATGCTACCCCATGCCCTTCCTGCTTTGCCTATTTTATCTTGCTACTGTACTCATCTGCAGCAGCTATGTACAAACCAGAACTCATTCACCAAAAAAGCAACCCTACCTAATACGACCCCTGCAAAACATGTTCCAGCATCCCCATACTGCAGACGGGGAAAGCTTACAGAGAGGCTTATGACTTAGTGAGTTCTTAGCAGCCAAGATGGAAAGTTGGGATTTCCTGAACTGTAAGTCAAATTCTTAGGTGCTACATCAGGCCAGTTTTCAGGCTGTGCTACTGTAAAGCCTCTTCAAAGCTCAGCAGATCTCTCCTGCCTTTGTATGTGGCAACACGATTGCATAAAACATTCCCTTAAGGCCACATCAATCAGTAACCAAATGATAAAAGGCACTCTTTGTGGAATTTTCCAAGGAAGGTGTCTGCAGGTCATGTGAACAGTGTGGGCAGAATATTATTTTCCCCACCATGAAACCCTACAAAGAGTTCACGTGTTTTTTTACTCCCAAAAAAGAGTAAAGCTCTGGAGAAGTTGCAGTGAGGACTTCATTGATTACAAAGGTCACACTCGCATGGGAAGGATTAGGAAAAGCAGGAACGTAAGGAAAGAAGAAAGGATGAAACGTTGCTAAGAAAGAAAGGATGGAAAACATTACGGGCTTGTAGGGACAGAAGGAGAATTATTAGCAGGCATGGGCTGTTCAGGAGAAACTGGCAGCTCAGGGCTGAGATCTGGTGAGAAATATTTGCTTCTATCACTACATTTAATTAATACTGCAATATTCCTACAAAGAACCAGGACAGGCCTCCAGACTCGAGGGTTTTCCTAGGGTTTTCTTTGGCAAAGAATACTCAGAGGTAGTTTTGCCACCTCCTTTTTCTGAGACAGCCTACAGTCTCCCATACTAACCAGGGATGATCCTGCTAAGGCATCTTTTATTTCTAAAGGTTGCCCTGACAATCTTCTGGCACTTTACGGGCACTGGTCACATACTTTTCACCACTATTAGACTGCGATCGGGTCCCATCCCTCTTGATTCAGAGCAAAAGGCTCACAGACACAGAAGCAAAGCAGCAACATTGGGGCCAAGTATGCAAGAATTTTTACTGCTATGTGGAGTACTGTGTCACAGCTTGATCAAGAATGCGAACTGCTTGGGCTTCACCATGCCTCCAAGCAGAGAAAACAGTGGAGTTAGAAAACTGGAGCTTGAGGACTCAGAATGGGAAGGCCCAAGAACCAGGATTAAGCAGTAAACAGAGACCTTGTTTACTTCTAGCAAAAGATAGTGGAGGCTGCTTTCTACTCAGTCTGTCAATCTAGCTTCTGTCATCTACTTTTTGCTAATCATTTTAAAGTAGCTACGATATAATAAACATTTATCTACTCTGTCTGCAAGTAGTTCTCCTGGATCTCAGACAGAGGTCCAACCTGCTAACTGGATGTGCAAAGTCTTAAGTGACATGCCCTAAAATTCGAAAAATGAGCTCCACCAGTGATCTATGCATTGTCTAATGTAATAAAAGTGGGCACTACAAAAAAGAAAAGAAAAGAAAAAAACCAGTGGGACATTTTGTGCATACAATTTGAGCCTAAAATTTTGGGTAACTGATGTCAACATTGATTTTAGTGTGATAGAGAGATCTGAGACGGAATGCATCTGACAAGCTAGGCATGGACAAGTCAGCATTTGTCATTTTAACTTACCTCTCAGGGTTACTGTGAAGATAAAATGGAAAATTCCCTAAGTCCCTTTGGAGGAAAATGGAGATAGAAATTGGGTAAAAGGAATAAATCACAGTGTATGGGAAATCATGGTGCCATCCCCACAGGCTGAGAGTGTGTGACGTGCCCATGGTCACCCAGTGGGTTTCATGGATGAGTTGGGGACCAAACCCTGGTTTCCAGAGTCCTAGTCCAACACTCAAACCACTATGCCACACTGAAAGGCCTTGCAACCTATTAAAAAAATAAACCGTTGCTCCTGAAGGCTTCCAAGAGTGGCAACTCACCCTCTTTTTTGGTCACAAAGAAAAAGTTGGCTTGCAGATTCTGAGAGTCCTTGGGGCTTACAAAATCATTTTTGAGGCCTGCACTTTGCCCAGATCTTCACGAGAATGTGCTTTCATGGGGCCTGAGGAGAACTCCAGGTTTGAAGAAATTAAAACGTATGGGGAGGAACGCAGGCAGGAATGTCTCCCCGCAAAAAACAAAATGAAAACCCAAACCCAAAAACACGACAATGAAGCATGCTCAGCCGCTAAAGGAAGGTAAATGAATGAAGGGAAGGAGACAGAGAATATTGTATTGGGATAGGAATGGAATAGAGGGTCCTAAAGGGAGGCATGGCTGATGGACTGGAACATTGAGCAGAAAGAGTCTATGCTATACTACAAGGAGGAATGCAATGCAAGGAAAAGACCAAGTGTCACAGCTGTGATAAATGAGATGGATGGCTGCAAGGAACTGGGTCTTTTTGGGGGGTGGGAGATATCTCCCATTCCCTGGAATTCTCTTTCAAAGGAAGCTTATCAGGACGGACGGCACACTGCCAGCTCTTCGGCTTTAGATGAAGACTTTCTGCTTCAGAAGGCCCTTGGATGACCTGAAGGTCTGTCCTGGTTCCTGATGTTTAGTACTCATTGTGATTTTTGAAGCGTTTCCCAAAAGCAATGTTGCAATCTTTCCATCTGTTGTGGAATATGGTAGTTTTATTTATTCGCTGAAATGCCTTTTAGGACGGGACACCCTCCAAGAGTCAAGATATAAATGAATCAATGAAGAATTAAATAAATAAACATCTGAATGGAAGATTTCAAATTGCATCTGTTGCAGAGTACTCTACATAATGTTATTAGGCCCAGGCTAATTTGCCATCTTAAAAGTTTGTTTGGCAACTCAGAAACATGAGAAAGAAATTACGCCAACGAGAGAGTCAGAGAGGTTGCTTTAGATGCAGCTCAAGCAGAAGAAAACCAAACAAGTTCTCCAGGAAGCTGGATTTAAATGAGAACAAGCCTTTGTACCTTTCTGCGCTAGGAAAGCATTCCTTCAACTGGTAGAAAGGAAGCAGAGAAAGATACATTCATTCATCCATTCAAACACACACACACACACACACACACACACACACACACTGCTTCTAACTCTCACTATGAACAATTGAGGACATTCTCATTTTACAAATAAAGCTAAAACCAAGAAGCATGGGTTCAATTAAAACTCTCCATAGCCCTGATGTTGCTTCATACCAAACCAAGCATATTTCTGAAAAGTACAAAATCATGCGGAAGGACTCCTGTTTTGTTTTAAATCTACTCCAATGAGAATTTTTTAGGACACAATAAGAAAAATGATTCTATTTCTATATTATGGGGTGTGTCCCTTGGGGGAAAAAAAGACTGCAAATATGAGTTTCAGAAAATGATTGTTGGATTAGCTTGGAGGGGGATGATTTTGACCACTGGCAGCCAGGATTTAGAAAAGTTTGAGGAGTCATTAGAGCTCTCTAGCTACAAATTCTAAATACCCCTCCTCGAACTGCAAATCCCAGCATTCCACAGGATGGAACTCATGATACAACACAATCATAGTGCTATAACTATGTAGTTTGAAAGGACACCAGAGAATGTCTAAGTTTTGTATAGCTCACTGAACCAAGTGATACTGTTAAATGCATGCCAAATAACTGTAGTTGTTCAGAGAGACGGGGGGAGAGGCAGAGAAAGAGAGAGAGAGAGAGAGACCTTCTTAAAATTATTCTGATCTCTATTCCTACATTCATGTTTTCATGCTACTTTCCAAACATCTCAGCATTATCCTCCAACTGGAAAAGGAACAAGAACATTGAACGTCTCTCTTTGTTTGCTGGTTCAAATAGTGTAACGTCTGCAGCCATGTTAGCCCTGGAAAAGACCTTTCTTTCTTTCTTTCTTTCTTTCTTTCTTTCTTTTTCTTTCTTTCTTTCTTTTTAGGCTGTGGGTAAAACCAGCCCAGGCTCATTGGGGCTTGAGTGTCAGGGGAGGGAAGGCAGTGGCAGAGAGAGAATCTGATGTTTTTTGAGGTCCTTTGCTGGAGAAGGAAACAGGAACGCAGCCTCCGCCAATGAAAGGAGCAGAAGTACCACAGAGAGTAGGCAGGTTGCCAAGCAAGCTCGGCAGCGTGACCGAGCTGCATTGAGTTTCTTTAATGAAAGCCAGGAAAGAACACATTACACAGTGTTTCTTCAGAGAGCGAAGCTAGCCTCCAGTGATTGAAATCAATAAAAACAGTCGGCAAGGGGCCCGAGTGGGGGCAGAACCAAGCCTCTGCTTTGAGCGTTCCCTTTGCTTTCGACTTTCTCCTTTTCCTTAAAAGTTAAACTTGGAATAAAACAAGACGCTGCTCTTTGTAGCACTCGACGGACTATTTTGGAAAATTATTGTATTTTTTGGTCAGGGGCCCTGGTGAGCGGACGAGGCGTTTCAAGCTTCCTTCCAGCTTAGCCCTCTCTCTTCTCTTTCACAGCGTAAAAGAACTAAAAGGATTGTTTTGAACGTGAAACCCGCTTAGGAGGACACCTCCGGACAAGTGCCTGATCTTGCGTTTCAGGAGGCAGGCAGTGATGGTGATGGGGCAGAGAAGATGAAGTTTATAGCAGAACAACATTGAAGGAGATGGAAGAAGGAGGAAAACATGGGATTTTGTTTGGCAGAAAGCTCCCTGTCCGGATAGTATATCAACTGATGGAAGTGGAAGTCTGAAACTGGTGAAGAGACAACCTGGGAAGAGGATCAGCCTTCTGTAAAGCAGGAGCAGGAAAACCAGCCGAAAATCCATGTCCTGTTAAGAGTTCGGGATCAGTCTCTGGTAAGTCTCTGGGCAGTTTCTAGCATTTTGTCAGAAAGCCTGAAGTTTGAAAAGAAGACACTCATTTTCATAACTGTCTTTCAAAAACAAAACATGTTGGCATGCTTTCTTGTTAACGCTTTCTCAAAGATAATTTAAATACAACCTGTTCTAGCATAATGTGAGAGTTTTGACAATTCGTCCAGGGCAAACTATGGGTCACAAAGAAAGAGCAAAAGTGCACAAAGCCTGGGGAAATGGTTTTCTTTCCTGCTTTATTTGTCTCATGGTGTTTTTGTTTAGTTTGATATTATTGACAAGAGGCTGGCCATTACATAACTCCACCCGCTCCTTAAAGGACACCGTGTTCCACGCTTTAGGAAGCCCGAGTTGCTGTTTTCATTGTGAAACAGCACAGTGAAAGCAATGAAAGCAAACTGCATTTCTGAAAGTATCAGTAATGGCTCTCAAATGGAGCGTGTATGCACTTGATTCGTTTTGCAGAAAGCTTCATCCACTTTAGCAGCTCTGTAGAGCACCCTAAGCAGTCTGCCTGCGTTTTAAAAACCACCAATGCTAATGTTTGTTACGGTTCTCAGAACAGAAATGCAGGGTACAACTTCATGATTGTTATTTTTGTATGGAAGAAGATGTATTTGTATGTCATAAGAAAATACTCATGGAAGGATACAAGAATCATACATTGTAGTGAAGAAAGTACAGTGGGAGCTTGGTATCTGCTGGGGTCTGGTTCCAGGACCCATTATGGGTCCTTGGATGCTGAAGTCCCATTATAGACAGTTGGGTAGTACAATGATCCTTATATAAAATGGCAAAATCAAGGTTTGATTTTTGGACTTTTTTGGGCAGAGAGGGAATATTTTCAAGTTGTGGATGGCTGAATCTATGGATACAGAGAGCCAGCTGTAAATCAAGACTTTCCAAAGCACCTTTGTCCCCTTTTCCACATTAATTCAGGTTCAAATGAGGGTTAATAACTACATTTTTCCTTAGCTGAAGGAGAACCACTAACTGGTGCTCATTTCATGAGGTTGCTTTGCACGAATAGGTGAAGGAATGAGCAAAAAATAACAATGGGACAGATGATAGTCATGCTGCCAAATGTCATGACTTTGACATGACTAGAAATCTGGAATCATACTAATTCCAGAGGGAAAACACTCAGTTTGGGATGGCTGGAATTGAGGAAAGCAAGTACTGTACCTTTCTTCCTAACAGGTTTAGATTAAAATAGAGACACCCCACACACAACTGACATGACTTCCAACTCTTCAGGTGACACTGTCATAAGATGCTTACCTTGTGGGTCTAGTTGTGAAAGAATTCTGCAACAAAACATGACTCGGAGTGATTGAAATGTCCCATCTGTCTGGATGGCAACTATAAGAGCTCCACACTGCTTTCAACTCTTACGCGTCTTTCATATTACACAATTATATAGTAATATGATACCTTTTAACAGCCACAATTACATCCTACAAAATCATAGTACAGTATTTATAATTTGGGAAGGGAATTGTAAATACACCTTCGCAAAGTGCAGATCCCAGGATTCCCTAGGATGGAGCCATGACAGATGAAGCGGTATCGAAGCGCTACGATCGTGGAGTGCGAAAGAGATCTTAGTTCATAGAAAAGCCTGAAGTCTGGCTGATGTTATACCAATGGAACATCTTCAACAGTAACAAAGACTCAGGTACCCATATACACATACGGGTTTTTTGAAACAAACAAATAGTAATGCATGTGATAGCTAGAAAAAGTCAAGTATAATGATCACAAAGTGGATGTACTTCCCACACATCCTTCAGCTAGCTTTTTGCTCGCCCTTCCACCGATGCTGGAGGCTGCACTTATTTTGTCCAGTCATCCACCTTGACATGCTGCCAAAGCCTCCGTGTTTTCTGGTGGCATGAATTCCCTCTTGGGGTTTGCACTGGCACCAGACTCCCAAGGTTCAGGTGATATGCAGAAGCAGCAGCAGCAAAAACAACAACGACCGTGTAATATCTGCCGGTCGCTGTCAAGTAACATTAGCAAACCCACACTTCCCTTCATCTGAAGATAACATTCCCTCTGGTGCTAACCGCAAGGCTTATGATCTAGCTTAATTCAACAATGAGACTGGAGATGGCAAGTCATTCATTATGCTTCAGCCAGGCACCATTTCCACAGCTCCCTTGATAACAGGGTTTCAGCTCCAAAACAGAACTCGTCCTTTAAAACAAACAAACAAAAACACTTTGCAGGAACCACTTTTGGAGTATAAAATTGGCCCAGGGCTGAAGTCCCAAGTATACCTCATTAGAAACACATGCCACGGAAGGCCATGGGACTTATTTCCAAGTAAACATGGTCTAGGACTTGAGGCTGGAGAACAGAAAAGCTCAACCCACAATTGTCAACCCACATTGGCAAAAGTCGGTTTACTCTTTCATCGGTTGCATTTCACGGTACAAAAGTAGCACTTTCTGTACTGGAAAAAATAGTTTGGTGGAAAGGACACACAATTGTGCTGCACAATACAGAAATGATAAGATGTCACAGTAATAGTAAAATTGATAGCCTGTATTCATGTGGACTCTCAACAGCAATGAAGTGGTATGACTGACCAGTAAGCAAATGCCACTAGGCCAAGGGTAGGGTCACAAACTATAACCTCTTAAATGCTCCATAAAATGTTGTAGATTATGGCTGCATCTGCACTGCAGAATTAATACGGTTTGACACCACTTTAACTGTCACAGCTCAATGCTAGGGATTTGTAGAGATACTTAGCATTCTCTGTCGGAGATTGATGGTGCCAAAACAAACTACAAACCCCATGATGCCATGGAATTGAGACATAACAGTTAAAGTCAAACTGCATTAATTCTGCAGTGCAAAAGCAGTTTTCAGACTGATGTCCAGGGAGATGTAGGCAGTACTTAACTTCTACAAAGAGGGGCCTGAAGACTTGAACCTGTATAGATTATATTTTCCATGTCCCCTGCAAGGACCCACTGTTGTTTTGCCTTGTTCAAAGCAGGTACAATGTTTTTGCACTACTACAGCCTGCTCCTTTGTAAAAACACATGGTAGAAAAATCCAATTTCTAAATGTGGGAATATACCTACAACTGGATTACGCAGTTTGGAGATACAGAAATATGACTTTTCTTGCCTGTGGAGATACACTTTTATCGTACATACAGTGTAAGGGTTTACTAAAGAGAAAAGATATGTCTTGTTTGACTTCAACAGTAAATACCCCCCTACTTTTGCACATGAATCTGCCAGTATTGAAAAGGGATGTCACAAGCTTTCCTAGTTTCCAGCTCCAGTCATATCAGCCACAGAAATCTTCATGCAAACGACTTACTCAAGATTTTAAAAAAAAAAAAAATCTTGAGAAGAAAAGGTCAATTAATAACTAATTTATATTCTAGATATCATTTCCTAGATCTAAAGTGAGCATTCAAAGAGCACCATTAGACCTCAGTCATAAACTCATTAAATGGCCTTTGGCAAGTCACTGGCTGCTCAGGATCACATCTGCAGTATGACTGTTGTCAATGCAAGTGCTGCTGTTAAGAATTAGTGAGTATGTAACTGAAGATTGAAGAAGTACTGCAGCTTCTATTTAAGTCAATAATAAGCAGACTCAAAAGCTGAAACCTATGTGTAGTGCCAAGAGTCAAGTTAATGGTGACTGATGTCAAAAAACTTGAATGCGTCAGAGTATTTTGTTTCTGCAAGGTGTGCTCACAAATCACTAGTCTTGCTTAAACTGAAACGTCTGAGCCGCATGCTGTACGTCTGAGCCGCATGCTGGCCCTTAGGACTATGTACTAAGGGTATGTAAGAGCTTACAGCACGAAGGAAGAGGCAGGGAAATTCTGTTATGCGTGCAGAACCTGCTCATATCCAAGCCAAACGTGCTCCTATGGGATGATCCAGACACAGACACTGCAGTCATAAGACTGGATCCAAAGAACTCTGTAACTAATTCCAAGCCTGCCAGAGGCTCTGGGCTTGTATTTCTTGAACTGCAGCCCCTAGATCTCCCCATCGCCCAAATTCTGTAATGGCATTTGGAAAGCTGTGTTTGAAATGTCTACTTCGTCAACTAACTCAGAATATAGTACAACATCCTGATCTGCCAGGTGAAAAACCCACAAATGATGTTTAATTTAAAAAAAACCAAACCCTAAGCATTCCTGAAGTAGATCTTTGGATCATGTCTTCTGCCAAATGGGCAACAGCTTCACTCTGGGCAATTTTTACTGTCTCAAAGAGCCAAAAAAGATCACCAAGGGAACTGAAAACAAGAGTACTGGCATGCGTGTGCCAATTCTTACTTGTGTTTCATACAATATGGGCTGGCTGTGTACATTCTATATTCGTAGTGATGGATAGCTCCGAGAACCAGTACGAAAGCCCTTGTTCCCTTTTTAAAAATACTTTTGCTTCCTGAATTTAACAAGCCCTGGGTTTTGATCCAAAAGTCACAGACAGCCATTATTTGTGCCTGATCGTGACTGTTAGGAAGAGGGCAAATCACTGTTCTCTCTGAGGTAGGCCCAACTATTTCTCTGTTTTAGTAAGGAAAGCCTACTCTTCAAGTACTGGGAACCTCTAACCTGCGTAGTAGCTTGCTCTGGCAGCCAGTATCTGGTTGTCATGAAGCACACTGGGACCCTAGAAGGCCACAAGACATGCAGACAATGGCACAACCTTTGCATAAATGGGGTCCTTGCTAGCCAAGGCATATAAAATATTCCGAAGATGACAGTTTTATTGGCTTTAAATAGCATTTCTTTTGGCAAATGAAGCCAAACTCGTGAGCAGACATAGACTCCAAATCATGGAGCAATTATTGCACAGAAAACCACTAACCCCAGGAACACAAAATGTGGCGCCTCCAATTAGCTCCAATTGCTCTGTGGACGCCCACATGCGAGCGCACTTTCCTCCTCCACTTTCCACATTAACTGAAGCTGCACGATTATATGGCATCCAGTGATGGTTAGCAATGAAAAGCATCCCACTCCGCCAACCTTTTCCTGCATTGAGAGAAGTCAGCTATCAAGTGTCAGGCGATAAATGAGTTCAAGCAGGGGCCATATGCTAAGCAGCTGTGTGAGTTTGGGCTTCGTGTCAGTGCAGAAGCTCTCTGCTCTCTGTACGTTTTCCTTCCTCCACCTACACACAAAGCCTACATATGGATGTGCATGGAAAAAGAATAAATTCCATTTAGTTCTCATTCCTGGGATAGCCAAAAATTATATCCCGAGTATCGCCGTACCATTCTGATTCACTACGTTTGTTCAACAAATCTAGTGTTCAGTGAACAGACTCTTGGCCAACACACTAAATAAAGTAGGCAGGATTTTTTTTTTCTCCTGTAACGCTTTCTAATAAGGCAGATGTTAGGTGAGTAACAGCACATGCCAATGGAAAGGAGATAATCTGTGAGCATGAAAAAGGCCTCTCCGAATGAGCCTAAGCAGCAGGTGGGGAAATTAGCCATTAGGATGTGAGCAGAGGATAATGGAGAGTGAGGGAGACAGCTTTCCTGTTGTGTCCAAGCAGGAATTAAACTGACAGGTTTCCTCCCCAGAGACAGATTAAACATACTTTCCTCTGAGAAGCAAAGCTGCATCTGTGTACATAAGACTGGATCTTTTAAACCTGAAAGAATCCCTCCTATGTTTACTGGGCCAGAAGGTGACGTTTCAAACCATCATCTCCCAACAAATGCAACGGCGAGGCCAGGGGATGTTTTTGTTTCCATAAAGACCCATAAAGGAGGCATTCCTGGTTTTTCCCTTGTTCTATCAGCCCATGAGAATGCCAGATATCACCATGGAAGTAGTGTATCTTTGACATGTGTCTTGTTCACCACATGAATTATCCTGGAATAATACCTCTGTGCGTATCTACACTTGTCCCTCCATATTCGCTCCATATTCACAACAGGAAAGCTCCAATGCAACTCTGTGGTCAACATCCAACAGACACTGCGCTGGAGGAGCTACAAAGGCCTAGTAGAGTATTCTCTCTAGGAATCCCTAGGTCTTTCAGTGCACCTTTTCCAAGATTTTCTTGGGCATGGAGGTGATTTTGCCAAGTGCTTTCCTCTGAAATACAGCCTACAGCACTGGTATTTGTTGGTTATCTCCCAAGTAATAACCAGGGCTATCTTTCTGCTTAGCTTCCAAGATCAGATAGGATTTGGCACCTTCCAGTTATTTAAACTTGATTTAGAATGAATCTGATGCATCCATCAGCGCATATGAAGAAGTAGATTGATGTCCACAAAAGGTCACGGTGAAATAAATGTTAGTTGTATAGATGCGACCCAGCTTGTTGGAGGCAATTGGCTTACACATTATAAAGCACTTAGGGAGTGCTAGTTCACTGATAAGTGGTATAGAAAGGTACTTGCTATTGCTATTGCTAGTAGAGCTCTTCACTAGCACCACACCACTCCTCCTCCTGCCTTGTTCCCCAATGACACTGAACTTGTCACCTCGACTCCATACCCACAAAGTTTTGCATTCCTATGGACATTCTCACACAGAGATTGCTTATATAGGTCCATGTCTGGACTTTCCACTCTACCCCAAGCATCTGAGGAAGGAGACTCGGGTCTACAAAAGCCCACACTACTAACTTTCAGTGAGTCTCAAAGGTGCCTTTAGATGCTTATTTTTCCAGACAAACACAGCTCTGACACATAGCATGTGCTCTCTAAAAACATTTCCGACAACATCTCCTGCACTCACGCTTACATTTTTTTACACGCCCGTTTATTAGTAGCTGAAATATTATCTCTACTTTTCTGTCCCTTTCCATTACAAATGATAAAAGAAATGTTTAACAGTAAGATGTAAATCTAAAACAACTATGAAGTTGTTGTGCAATCGCATACAAAAGAGGTGACTTTAATCATGCTACAACCAAGTCTGGGATACTTTGAAGAAAACAAACATAATGTGCTTTGGCTGCAGCAGCTGCTGCTTCCCAGATCAGGGTGTTTTGATGGTTTTCTATTGAACTGACTTCCTCTCCACACATCACTACACAATACATTCAGGAAACACAAGCAACACCAGCCAAAATACCACTAGATTTCTAAGCTTTCTAGGTGCAGGCAGAGATGCCCTCTTTGTAGCATAAGATGCTGGCTTATTTCCTATAACCAGGATATGTATGTAAGCCAATAATCAATAAACGTTTCATCACCTCTCCTCCTTTGGTTTCCAAGGCTGCAGCTGCGCTGCAGAAATAATCCGGTTCGACACCACTTTAACTGCCATGGCTCAGTGCTATGGAATTCTGGGAATTGTAATGTTGTGAGACATTCAGCCTTCTCTCCCTGGTGCCGCAACAGACAACAGTTCCCAGAATTCAGTAACATTAAGCCATGCAGTCAAAGTGGAGTCAAAGTGGATTGTTTCTGCAGTGCAGGTACAGCCTACATAAAGAAAGAAATGTAAATATTGTTTATGAAGTGCAAGAAGCACAACCGATAACTTTTCTTTACAGCCTGGAGGGTGAATCATAGTGAGTTTTGGGATCAATGTTGGGAACTGTGGATGCCAGAGAAAGAGAAAGAGAGAGAATGAGAAAATGAGGGCAGAAGTCTGCTTCTGGTTTTGAGAACTACTTATTTTCGAAAAATGCATGCCCACTCCTGGAGGCTTCCATACAAAGCATCCACCCCTTTTCTTCTTTCTTGAAAAAGGAAAGTCTGGGGAGTCTGGGGAAGTCAAAGCAGGACCAAACTCTGCCCACCCCTGCCTTAGAGAAATGAATCTGATTTCATCCAAGACTGGCAAATGAACGTAACTAATTGTAACCATCCCTTCCCGTTTCCAAGGCATTTACGACAATTACCACTCTTTTTCTAGTAAACTGATATCATAATTGCATTATCCTCTTCTTGGATGAGCAAGTAAACATGGCATTCATACCGAGCATGGCAGAACGTCTAAGCATGCCACTGTGGGACTTTGCTTTGACATCAAAGGCATGCGGGCTCTGTTTATTTGCTAGGAACACAAAACAAAACTTGTCAGAGTACAAATCTCCTCTCTTGTGCCAGTGCAGAGCACCAAGCCCCTGCAAATCCTATAGCCTGGCGCGTCCCCATTTTCTGACGAAAAATTCTGTGATTTTTGTCAAAAGGGGACCTTTTTCAAATTTCAGAAATGTTATTGGGGGACACATTTCAATGATGAGTTGAATGAAAAACGCAAGCATATTTTATCTTGAAGCTCTTACTGTCGGTAACTAACGTGTTGGAGCATCATTTCAACTTTCTGGAATGAGGGTGACAACTGGGAGAAACACCAGTTTAGGGTAACATGGTTGAAAGGAACTTGGACACCCGAGGAACTCAACACGGAAAGGCTAAGACCAAGACTAAGGCATCATCTTATACAGGCTTTTCTTTTAAACCACTGCAATTTCTAACCTTTAGACCACATTTTCCCACAATTATCCGTTTGAACATTATACCCAACATTTTGGGCCCACCTTATGATCTACTCTTTCAAGCTCATCTTTTGTTTCTAGTTTCAGAAGCCATTTATCGTGTACACTTTTCAAATTTCACGGTCATCATCTTGACACTAAATAAAACCCCTTTTCTCTAACTTCTATGGCATGACATAGCTGTTTTCAGGATAAAAGAAAACAGCATTTGTTCCATTAACAAGCTGTAACCAGTAAGTCCGATAACATTTACATTTTTATGGCTTCCGATTCCGTGATTAATGGAGAGCCATCAGCATGTTCATCAATGCTAAAGCCACACAATCTTCTGTACTATAGCTGCAACCATGGTTTAAATGCTTTTGATTATCTAGAAAATTAAACATGGACAATTGAACATTTCACAAAGTTCAGCAGCGATGCCCAGTTTGGCCTCCCACCCCAATTTATGTTTATCAAGAAGTGACTCAATCCGCCAATAAAAATGGAAACAGTCGTGATATTTCTATAGAAAGAAACTGAAGTGGGGAAGCTTCTGAATGCTTCACTGTTATATAATCTCCTCTCAAAAACTATTGGTCTTTGATCAAAAGTATCCGCTTTTTGGGGCATTTTAATGGCTTATGAAAAACAACACCTACCCAGACAGTGAGGGACTACTGGCACTATCATCTGAGCTGGAAAAAATCAATTTCACTTCAAAGGACATCCAAATTATACAGCTGCTTACTGCGTGAAATGTTATTTTGTAACTTTCCAATTACAAGTTATGTCAAACGAGTTTCAGGGTTTTTCAAGGCTCTGTTATTTTGAAATACACAAAGAGGATTTTCGCACACAAAAGCAGTGCGCTTCTGCGGCTGAATGTTTGAACAAATGTCTGAATGCTGTCGAGGTAAGAAAGTGGGGAAAGAGTGTTTTAAAACCAAGTTCTGCTACACAGAGTGGGCTAGTTTCAGGGTCAGGTTCAGGGTTCAAGTCAATACAGAAATTACTTAAAACAAGGTCATCTTAATTATCGCATTACGGGCTGTAACTGCAGATTTCTTTGCTTCAGATTCCAGTGGTTCTTGAAAACTTAAGCCACAATAAATTTGTTAGTCTTTAAGTAGTCACAAGACATTTTGCTGGTTTTGCTGCAACAGCGTAACATGGATATCTTTCTGGAAATGATAAGAGTGGAAATACTAAAACAGTAGAAATGTTTCTCATGGCATCCTTTTAAATAAGGGGCTTCAAACACCATTACCTCTCTCACTCTCTCTTTCTTATGTTCCTTGAAACTGACTGCAACTTATGGCAAACGTATCCTAGGGTTCTCTTAGCAAAATCAATCAGAAGAGATTTGCCACTGTCTCTCTCTTAGGCTGAGAGAGTATGACTTTCCCAAAGTTTCCAGGGGGTTTCCAGGGCCAAATGTGGGATGCAAATCCTGGTTTCCAGGAGTCCCACTCTGACATTCAAACCACTCTCGATCTAAATAGTAATGTTCGGACAAGCCTCTCGTTGGCTTTTCCAGGGAGTGGGGAAATCATCTGTTTTACAAGGTTACTGGAGGTGTTTGGGGTACCACCAAAACACTGTGACTAGATTCTAGAATGATGCTCTGCTTTGTACGAGGCACAGAGGCAACCAAGAAGAAAGAGTTTACAAGAGAAAGTAGCCAAATTCCCCGCTCCTCTTTTCTTTTAGTTAAACATACGGGGCTGTGTGAAATGGCTGCTAGGCTGTCTTCAGTAGCCCAGCAGCTTTCCAACTTGGCACAAGATGGGAAGGATGTTAACAGTGCCGTTGCCATGGGCCATTCTCTCCCAAGTGAAAAAGGAAGGCCTCTAAGCTAGCTACTGCTTCAAACGTTAGCAGTGAAGCTCTCCCTCCTGCTGGTTAGAAAAGAAAAATAAACCCATGCCTCATTTTGAAAGGTAAACTCCACCAGGGGTAAAGAATATCTGAGAAATCATCCATCCACCCAGAAACTCAATGATATTACACAAACATTTTGCTCGATGGGGAAACAAAGGGCCTCATAAAAGTGAGGAATGTATTGACTTGCCAACTTTGAACATGCGATAGCCACTGTCTATAGATATGTGTATGTGTATGGAATTCGTATCCTGCCTTTCTCCCAACATGGGATTCAAGGCAGATTAATGTACAGTATATGTGTCTGTAGATGCCTTCATGTTGTCTGCCAACCTAGGGCAACCCGTGGCTAGAACATCTCTAAAGATGTTAAGCTAAATGGCTTAACTAAGGCAAAAACAGATTTAAGAGGAAATATTATTAGGAGATGACTATAAAAGCATTTCAAAACTGTACAGAGAACTACTTAAAATAGATATGGAATCAGAAACCATCAAAGAATGTATGATCAAGCGGGTGAAGGACTGTGGGGAGAATATCTTAATAGAAGAGTGGGAATTGGCGTAGAGTATACTGTTTGCACGGATTTAAGAGAATAGTACTTCAAAATGCAATTTAGAAGGTACCTGACTCCGAGTAAGTGGCCTCATATGTATAGAAATTTAAATGATAGATGCTTGAAATGCAAAAGGGGGAAAGGTACCATGCCGCATATGTGGTGGTCCTGCCCGAAGGCCAGATAATTCTGGGATTTAATTCTTAATGTTGTGTTATAGCATGAGGATTCCCTATATCTCTGCTCCTGGTTCAAGTCCCATGGATGTACTTACAGTTCAGCAACGAACAGCTGGTTCATGTAGGAAGGTGGGCAAAGCGCTGTGAGGCTAAGAAAGAGGAGACAGTATGAAAAAAGAGGGAATAGGGTTCTGCTTGGCTGCTCTGGGCATTGATCTGAAAAGTTGGAATGGAGCAGCTTCTTCCTCCCAGTGCTGTTTCATTAATTTCTGCTTGAGATAGCAGAAGCATAGAGATGGCTTGTCTACTGAAGGGAAGGAGTGATGCTCCTACCAAATACTAGTCCCTTTGCCTCTGTCAGTAGTAGCTCACTTCAGCTGTCCCAGCCCTTGCAACTATCTGTAGTTGCCTTGCAGACTGGGGGCATCTATCCCGCTCTACAATCCAAATTAAATCCAAAAGAAAGCGCACCACATGTTCAAGTCTCAGTACACGGAACCAAACTGTCCAATGGGAAAGTTAGTATGAGAACAGCTTTGATATGAATTAACCATGTGTTGTAATGATGGCTGGGATGGCATTAATTTCTTCAGGCAGAATCAACCTCTCTTTTTTTCTTTCCACACCACTCATGTTGGTATCGCAAAAATGCTTTTGAAACGGGTCTCAGTTTCAAAGGTAATGCGCAAGGTACATTGAGGGAGTACTGCTTAAGAAACGTGTGTCCAAAGAGAACACAAGACACACAGCTTATTAGTTGTGTTGTGCTAAGCTGCAAGTTTTCGAAGAGTTTCTCAGTCAGAAAGAAGCCTATTGTTTGTTCTGCAACAGCTGGTAGAACAACAAAGGTAAACAGACAAGCATATGCAAGGAACGCTACACAAACATTTGTGTGGATGTTTGTGTATACAAACATTTGTAAGAATATTCATGAGGATGCTTGTGTATACATACGTTTGGGAGAGATCCAAACAAAGACTTCATTCCCAGTGCTGTGGAAAACTGAAAACAAGAGCAAAGCACTCAAGGTAGTCCAGGTGCACTTAGTTATTCTAACAGGATTATTCTGGCCCAACAAATGCCTGGCTATAATGAGAAAGCAAAGCAAAGGTAAGCTTCTCTATTACACTGTGAAAAAGAATAGGATTTTTAAAAACCATTATATAACGGGGTGGGGGACGTTGCTGGGGAAAGTAAGTAAAGTCACTGTGACAAACTGTACTGGTGCAGATTTAGCAGGACATTTCTGTTCTAAATGAACTTGCAGGGATTATTAACATGAAGAACAAATAATACCAACGGCATTATTGAGGAGAGATAATGGGACTAGGAGCAAAGCCAATTTTTAATACTGAAAGACTGCTGCCTTATTGTGACTTACTGGCTTTTTTGCTGCAACAGTTGTAGTAGGAATTTTATCTTCCGCTTGTAGCTATGAAACACTGCCATTGGGGGGCGGGGGGTCATTTTACACTCTGGGTCCCTGCCTAAGCTCTATCGTCCTGTGAGGTTTATTTATTATTTTCTACCAGAGCTTTTATGGGGAATGAAATACAGTCAGCAATAATGAGCTCGCATCTCGATGCCAAAACTCTCTCAAATGAATTTAACTTGAAAAGGTACGTTGGGATTGGGAGGCCAACAAGTTACAGCATAAATCAAATCCTCTTCTGAGGAACATTCATACGCAGTGGAGACGTTCCCTGCTGAGAAGATCAGCCCTGCTGGGAAAGCTTTTCCAAAGGAGAACATGTACACGATTACTGGTTTTTCAGCCACAGGGTATGCAGGAGAAATCTGAGGTACTCACAAAGTCACAAAACTGGCACACGGTCAGTGAGGCTGAGCAGCACCTAGCAATACAACAAATACATGCACAATTCTGTAACACAATATAAAAAGTTCCACTGAAAAATGCAGAAGTTCCTTGGCAAGCATATCAAAATGGAAAGAGTAGGAACTTTGAAAATTACTTCCAGGAACCCTTGGAGAGATGTTAAAGAGTGATATTGACAGCTTTTTCCTGGTCCCACTATCAAGTAATGTGTAGTCAATGTATTTCTGAAGGCCAAAATTCTAGATGCCAAAAGGAACAGTTTGCTCTATGCTGTCCAAGATCCTAAAGGGAAAAATGCAACAGTTGTTCCTTCCAGGCCGAAGCAATAATTAGATCAGAAGGCAAAGTTCAAGAACACAGTAATGCACTTATGTATTAACAAGAAGGCCGCTCTGCTCCACGTAATTAGCCAAAACCATTTCCTTCCCTTAGCATTAAAATTCTGATCAGCCTTCACGTCATCTTCCAAAATGTGTGATTTAAACTACACCCTGAATGTAGCTTTTCTTTGGTTCAGTACATGGAATCTCAGATGCTATTTACTGATGTACTATAAATATTTCAAATAGAAGCAAATGTTCCATTCATACAAACTGAGACTGCGGGAGGAAAAAGGGGATTTTCAAAAATCCTCGTGGCCATGTATATTTATATCGGCCAAGAATCCTACAGTCCACTTACGCCAGATCCCTTTGCTTCCATCAGACTCTGTAGTCCCCTAACCTGTCATCCTCCTGTAGACTTTCTATGTGTGTTGGATAATGTAACAGCTAACCAGGATGGCATCTTGGTTAGTTGTTACATTTTCAGCCATACACAGTGAGTGCATGGCATCTTAAAGGATGACACTTTAAAGATTTGTGTTCTGAGATCTCTTATGCCAGTCAACAGCTTCCAGCCCATTTGTATTTTAGTTTCCCAATGCTTTTTAAAGTCAGAATAATAGAACGTGCACAGAACTGCCAAAAGCCTACCACCATTATCATCTTTATTTGTACTGTACGTTTAAATGCACAAAGTGCTGAATACTCTTGATTTTTTGAAGCCTTAAACACTTTATGAGGTACCTAAAATCAATTAAAACAAAATTGTTGTGGAAGCCAAAGCTTGAACAATTACCAACAGTTGAACATAAAATAAGACTGCAGTGAAACCATAATCCAAAACACCCACATCCATTTGATTATTTCAGGTCGAATTTTCTTTCTCTTAAGGGCAATGTATTAGGGTACAATGAGCAATTACAATTTCCCCAAGGCCATGTGCAGAGCTGCACGGCTGAACAGAGATCTATCTTTTTAAGTTATGCACATCCAAAACTTATTACCGGTATTATGCACTGTATCACACTGCCCCCAAATGTCTAAAAGCAGTTTGATGCACCAGAACCTGAAGGAGAACTGAAAGAACGATCCATTTGCACTCCTTGTTTCCGTGCTCTGGAACATAGGAAAAAGGGCTGGAGATTTCCCTTGCAGTGCCAATGCACCTTCCCAGCATTACCTTCTCATCCGGCATCAGTCACTTCCTGGAACACCTGTTTTAAATATTCACTTTTTAAGGAATATGGTCATCAAACTTCTCCCAGAGATGCCCTTAAGTTATATTCTTTGTTAATGATAAGCCAGGGCATGTTGGTCAGCATCACTAAACACCTCCTCCTGTAAAAAACTGTGCCAGCAAAGAGTGGGGTCTCTCAGCTTTCCCTTTTTTGTTGTTTTCTGTTTGTCTGCGTCAATTACTATAGTACAGATTGTAGAGAGATCTTGTAGCACCTTTGAGACTGAAAGAAGTTGGCAGCATGAGCTTTCCTAGACTAAAGTCTACATCTTTAAATGCATATGGAGGTCAGTTTGTCTCAAAGGTGGGACAAGATCTCTTTACATATTGATTCTACAGACTAAGGCAGCTATATCTTTGAATTCTACTCTTATAGTACAGATTGTATGTATTGGTTCCAAAATATGACAAGAAAGCTCAATGGTCTACAAAAAAATTAACACTTTAAATGCATATCGCACTTGAATGTTGACCTTCAAGATGACCTCAATAATCAGTCAAACAGCCCTGTAAAATACATCAGTATTCTTGTATATTTATATATTATATAAATATATTATATAATATTATTATATATTATATATACATATAAGCTGAGGCAGGGAGGCAAGGAGGGACACTTGCTTAAGGTCATGTAGTCAGTTCATGGCGGAGGTAAGATGCAAAACAGGATTTCCTGATTCACAGCTCAGTTTCTTTGCCACAATGCACCACAAAGCACTCCCAAAGCTACAAAATACAGTTGAAGTATGCAGTGCTGTATCTGCGGATCTCTTGCAATAACCTTGCTGAGATGACATCCAGAGTTCACAGACCAGCAGAACTGTAAATTATGGCTGCACTGTTTAATCCTTCTCTCTTTGGAGGTTTTTACAAAGCGTAAATGATTTCAATTCACTGCCAAGAGGAACTGAGGGAAATAATCTATGCTCCTTTGGCAGCAAACAATTTCTAAGAAGCTGATTGTTGCGGACAGGGGTGGGAGAGAAACGGCAAGATTGCACCACACGCAGTTTCACTCCATCATAATGAAACTTCATTTGCCGTTGCTCTAATCTGAGTCTTCCTCTCTCTCGTCCGCTACAAAGGATTGCCAGAGTAACACTTGACAAGAATGTTAAGAAGGTCTCTGCTTGTTATTGCGCTGGAGAGATCCCCTTCCACAGAGTTCATGTTCTCTTACCACACTGCCCTGCGTTGTTAGGAAAGCATTTGTTCAAGTGCACACCGTTTTCTAGAGGGAGCAAGGCATCAGAACAGTGAAAGGGGGGGGGGGTTATCCTTAATAATGCACTCTAGAGATTTCTAGTTCTCCCATCCCAGGATTTCCCAGAAAAGTGCACTGCAGTAGTCCATCTGAGAGTATAACAGTATAACAAGCGAGCTAAAAGTACACCTCACTAAATGAGCATCTGGATAAAGCGGGATGGAATGACCCAAAGAATACGGTTCTTTGCTGAGCGGCCAACTTTGCCTCCGCAATCGAAACACATCTGCCGCACCACAGTTGACCTAACAGTGAACTTCCACAGCTCTGTTACTCAAGATTAGAAATGCAAATAAGCCCCTGTAAAGGTTTCATAAGTTTAAGAGGTAAAGGATCTCCGATCTTTGCCTCTTTTGCACTCATCCACTTCAACAGGAATGCAGCAACTCAGAAAAGAAAGTTAAGGGCAGGGAAAGAAACCATCCATCACAAATAAAATCCAATATTGTGTTACATTCTTAAGGCTAAAAGAAATAACAAGAAATGGGAAGCTTTTCTAGTTTCCCATATATTTTTTTAGAACTGTGAAAAGACATGCCATTGCTCAACATAAGTAATATTCTTATTAAATCCCCTGCATAGTGGTTTTTCCCTATTGAGGCATGCATGCAATTGCTGCTGAAATGAACTCAAATTGTGCATCTGTGCCAACACAGAAATACAGGGCGCTAATGAATTTTAAACAACTACAGGAACCATTTGTAAAACCATATAAGCTGCTCAGAGGTAGCTTTTATCTCAAGCAGACTGATTCATGCCTTGATGATTCTGTCAAATTCTAATGCAGAATGTATTACTGCGGACGTTTACACAGATGGAACAGAATTTACACCTCACCTGCGCACTGAATAGCAAGTGTAATACAGAGCCACATCAAGGAGAAATTTTTATATATCTGGGAGCGTTATTCATGCCATCAATCCTGAAGGAAACAGCAATGCTCTGCTGCGAAAGTCGGGTGCAAAGACTGCCACTTTTCCTTGCTGGCTTAAAAGGGGGAACAAGCACATAAAGACCAATGCAACTTGGTATGCATCTAAGAAGGCCTAAGAGATAAAAGGTGTGCCTTGAGCTGCATTTGAAAGCCATGCAGATAAGAGAAACTTGGAGATTGGTTTATGTTTCCACCACCATCACCAAAGTGTCTCGTGGTACCTTAGAGACTAATCAATTTATTGTGACATACTGTATGCGTTTATAGATTAGAGTCCACCTCACCAGATCGTGAGGTGTTGTCATTAGTCAACATGAACATAATGGGGATTCTGGATTCCCACCACCACATATGCTAAATTAACATCTATGCTCTGCCTATAAATGTCATAGACGCAGTTCTATTTTCCAGCCCTTTGGCCCCACTGTTCACATTTTTGCTATCCCCGCATTTTCAATGGTTCAATAGGGGCAATCGCTCCAGGCCCCTTATTGGCTAAGGGCCCACTGCTGAAAAGAAAAGCTGTAGTGTGGCACATTTTCTCCTTCCTCGGTTACTTCATGAATCCTCCAGTGTTTCTGTTACCATCATCATTTTGTAAGTTGCTGGAGTAACTGAGTAAACAATTCATGGGATCAGCCTCTTAATCTCACTGAAGTTGCAGGGCTGAAAGTGGGTTCACACTACCATTTCTGTGCGTGTGCTGTGTTTTTAGTGTACTTTGGATGTATTTATGTAATTGGCTAATATGCCACAACTCTTACAATGGCTCACACATGTTCCTAAAGCCCTAGTTTGGGAACCGCTCCAGGGTACCAACTACCTTAATCCAGCCGCACCAATTAAAGACACACATCCTTTGATATAAAATGGGCTCTGGCCCAGAAAAGCTTAAGATGGCGAACTTACTTTTCTTCTAGCTGCCACAAGAATCTTGTCTAGTTTTCCTACAAAGCCTCTTCCAAATGGTCGCTAGATCTGAACTATTTCCCTCATGGAGTCATTCCTTCTCTTTCCCAAGCTTATTGGGTGAGCACCATTTCATATGAAGCCAAACCACCACACAAGGAGATAACAGCAGGCTTAGATGGATCCTGATGATTGCAGAAGTCTGGAAAGAAAGAAAGAAAGAAAGAAAGAAAGAAAGAAAGGCCTCAAAGCCCTAGCAAAAAGATGTGAGGGGAAAGAGGGAAAGATTTGTACTCAGAAAATAGTGGAGGTGTGAAACGAAACTGAATGAAAGCCTTGCAAGGACTTTCTACATGCAAAGAATGGCCCTTGTCACCCGATGCTCACACTTCTTTAAAAGCTGCTTGAAAATTGGATCCTAGCAATATGGGTTCCAAGAAAAAACACTCACATTAGTCAGGTTGGCAACTAATGATTAAGCCGGGACCTAATTTCAACGGAGCAAAAACTAAAGGTCCTGCAACACTGGTGATGGCTAGTGACTCAACTATCCCATGATAACACTTTCACCTTGGGAATAACAACAGAACCACCAACAAAGGCTCCCCCATGCGCTTCTCCATAGGGACCAAGACGCAGGCCAGGAGGAGTAAAAAATTACATTGCTAAGGAGCAAATTCTGCAAAAACGTCTGTCACTGTTGAGGCATGGTTGGAAGGAGTTTGTGACTCTTTTGCCTGCAACTAGCCATGAGGGGGAAAAAAACACTTGCAGGGCAGGCCCAGACAGTGCCAAGGTTTGATATTTGTTAGAGTCCAAAAAGGATCCAAGTACTAAGGGGACAGCCATTTCAACTTGGCATGGAGTGCCTGAAAAGGTCAGAGGTGCCATGTGATGAGTCTCAGTTTGCGCTGAGGGCCCAGTGAGGATGCCTTGCCCTAGAGCAGGGGTGGGCAACTGTGGAAGGGTAGGTGGCTGCGTTGCTCCCCAAAGAGATCCTGAAGGGCTACCTTCATTGCACCCACATTTGCCGCCCCCTTTCTGTCAACTGGACTTCTGGACAGGCAGTTGCCTATCCGTAGCCTTAAGCAGAAACAAATTAAGGCTCCCTAAAAATATTTGTATCCGGGGGAAATAATATGCATCAGCGTGCCCCACGGTTCCTATACAAAATTCCACTGTAGCGCAGTAATTTTATAGAAATCGTTCTAGTGTTATTATTTTTCTTAGGGCTATCTTATTAAAATAATGCTACAGCTTTTGACAGATTTAAAGAAACCTTCCTAGACTATTTCACAGTGAAACATGACATGCTTCATTACGTCTGCTTTTAACATGCTTCGCCATGTCTGTTTTTTAACTCGTTCAGAGCTGCTCCAAAGTTTTCTCCCCTTGCTGTTTCCACAGTCTGCCTGAATTTGATATAGATTTTTATTATGCAAGGGTATTAAAAGGCTGAACCATTTTCTAACTAGGAAAGTGCCTTTTTAATAGGTTATTTAACAAAAAAATGCAGAAAGACACCAGGACTCTTTCTCTCGACGGCTGCAGGCAAACCAGCCTCAGGGCAGTAAGCAGACCTCATGATGAATGCCCCTTCGCCCTCCTGACTTAATCACTTAGAGATATCACTGTGGAGGGCTCGATTTTGTAACCGACCTCTCCGCCAATCGGAGGACACAGCCACAGCTTAAAGGATTATGTTGTGTATGTATGTGTTGGGGGAGGTCGCATGAATATACGGAGAGCAGTGCCACTAACAACAGGGATGCCGTGGAGTCAGCATTCTTCTCCTAAGCTCTGCTATTGTTTACCCTTCGCAGGGATGAGACACCGCCGGAGCCTCTGCTGAACTTGCTGGGAGAAAGTTCCGATCTGAGGAGCACAATGTAGTCCTGCCCGATCGGGAGAAGCGCATGTGCTGAAGAGGGGCACCAGGTGAGTGAACGGCCAGCTGGCTTTGCGGCGTGCTCTCTCTGCAAAAATTAAGGTGAAAGCTGGGACACGGTATTAATTGTGATGCATGCAGACAGCTAATGAGCAGCAGCGTAGGATTTCTGCAACAGAATGCAGCATGCAGCTGGGCTGGGATTTGTAAGTCAAAAGAAGAGCAATTATATGAAAGCACTGTATGTTGCTATCTATGCTATGTTTTCAAAAAAAGAATGGGGAAAGTATGGATTTGCAGCATAGATCTCAGTTCTCATTAGACCCCAGCTCCTTTTATCTATAAGCATCCTTACCTACATTTTTCTGGAAAGCAACTTGTATACACCAAAAATGGACCTGTAACATTAATATTTTCTTTCTTGGTAGTTTTACAGTCACAGTTGTGTGTGCAACACACACACACACAACAGTGAAGGAACTACTTTATGTTTAACATCTTACAATTTACATTTTATGTTTTACTTCTAATACATTATTAAATATACAGTATTAGAGTCAGCACCTAAACCTCTTAACAAGCAACCTGCCTTGTTTTTAATTAATCTGAAGAGAAGGAAAGAATAAAAGCATAGACTTCATCATATTGTGGTAGACTTTCTCAGTACTTTAACGCTAACATTGATTTAAAAAAAACCTATGAATCTTATTTTGCAACATTACATATATTAATTACATACAGAGACATACAGCATTCTCATAAGTCTGATGTCTCCATGTCGACTGTGGAATTAAGCAAGACTAAAATGAAACCTTGTCTGAGCTAGAACAAAGAGTCTTGTAGTACCTTAAAGATTAACAAATTAATCAAATGGACTATAGTCCTTGGAAGCGTGCACCACCATAAATATGTCAGTCTTTAATGTCCCACAGGATTCTTTGCTGGCTTTGCTGCAAATGTTTAACAGTGATACTACCCTGGATGTTTTCTGAACTAAAAAACTCTAAAAGGACTTTAGGTCCTCAGTATATGTTTTACAGAAATAATAAGAGACAAAACAAAGAAAGCATTCTAGATACCAACTCATCCTTTCAAGCTAAAAGAAATGGAAATGTTGTGTTATGGAAGAGTTGAAATAATCTTAAATGTCCATGTGTCCTTTGGACAATGCATGGAGTCGCAGAAAAATGTCCTTAGGCCAAAACAGGACACAATGAAGAAGGAAGATTCCTGTACTAGTTGTCTAGAAGTAGCAATTTCATCAGATATAGCCTTCCACACAGAATGTGAACTGATTGTGTCATTATCCATTTATCTACACAGTTCGTAGAGATAAAGGATCCGTGCAAGATCCTAGGGCACCTGGAGATGATAGGGGTGGGAGAAAATGCCCCAAACTTAATATTGGCTATGGGTTTGATCTGTCATTTTCCACTCCCATCCACCAGCCTTTAGTTGTCCTGCCATGGTCACTCTCCATACTCACTTCATTAACACATGCTCTGTAGGTAAAAGTAAAACTGAATCGTAGTTAGTCATACATTCTCTAGATTGTCAATCCTTGTAGGGCTAAAAAAGGATGGTGACAAATGGAATGATGTTTCGAAACCAAGCAGTGGAGATAAGCATATGGTCTAAATGTACCTAGAGGTCATCTATTTGAACTGTCTCACCTATTTTAAGGCATAAAAATTAGGAAGGCAGAGGGAGGAAAAAAGGAATGTAGCTGCACCCTAAAATCTAACTGGTTTTTTATTCTTGCATGAGCTTTCATTGATATAAACCTACCTCTTTGTACGCTTACAGAATGATAATGCCCAGGTATAAAGCACACACACACACACAGAAACACATGCACACAGGTGTATGAGTAGGATGGAATATAATATGATCCAGAAGGATGCAAGTCATGAGTATTTTAAGCAAGGATCCAGCCCGACAGGTAATAGCTCTATTTCAGGAGTTATGTGTTGTTTGGGACTATTTAAACCCAATTAAATGTGAGGTAGTAAATGACTGTTTTTTGTTAGGCACCTACAGATCAGGTTCCTTAGGTATCACACAAAATCAAGACCTAATCCATTAATAAAGTGTCTCAGATGCTACAGCTGTACTCTGCTCCTTTGTACATGTAAGTACGTATTCACAAATTACAAAGTTTGTGTTCTGTCAAAAGAGATATAGGTTGTGCAGAGGTTTAAGATCACAAATAGGAATGTCACACTTCACAGGACCTAGGAATGAGATGTAAAGATGGCCCTGTGACCAAGTTTGGTGCCTGGCAGAGGGAGGAGGACATGGACTCAGGACAATAAGAGTTTATAAGAACCGCTTCTCTTAAGTGGGAACACTCTAGGAAATGAAAAGGAATGTACCTAGAAGCAATGTATGCACCTACTGTGTATGTATTCAGTTATCTGCAAAGGTATGCTCTTGTACAGGGGATATTTTGAAACCTGGAGCCAGTGCATTAACAGGTGCTTTTAAGGACTATACGTTGACGTCATGTATAAGTCGAGGGTAGGTTTTGGGGCCAAAATTATGGATATTGATATGACCCATTGATAAGCTGAGAGTAAGACTTAGGGTCAGGTAACAAAGGATCCAAAGGATGAATCAAAAGAAAACGATGCCAAAAAACTTACAAAATTGAAGGAGGCATAACTGTGTTCACCCTGAAGGATGGATGGATGAAAGAGTAGAGGGAGGTCAGTGCTTCCGGGACAGATTAAATAAACTCTTGCCTTTCACCAGGGGATGGGTGTGTGTGTGTGTGTGTGTGTGTGTGATTTAAAGTACAGTACTTACATTGACCCATGAATAAGTCAACTCAGTTTTTGGGGGGTGGGGTGGGGGTCAATTTTTTAACCTAAATTTCTAGACCTATTCATGAGTATATATGGTTTATCAGGGAATTGGCAAACTTCCTACAAATCTCATCTACAGAATACCTACCCTCTGCACAAGAATACTGGAGAAAATGTTCTGCTTCAATGCATTCCCTGGAAACGTTTTATGTCTCAGCAGTCCCAGAATTTTGGGCCCAGAGAATCTGAGTTTCTTTCTCAGCAAGAACCTCCTGTGCAGTCAGCCCAATGCCCTGCTACTAAGTCACTCGGTTGTCTTTCACTTGTTTAATGGAGAGGAAGTAGCCCTGCATAATGGTTTCCAGGAGAAGCACCATCTGTGCCTCCTGTCAGTCTTCTCCAACTGGCAGGAGAGTATCTTTGGAGAATGCTCTCGCGATGCCAAGTCCCATCCCTCTCCCCGTGTACAAAGCCTAAGCTCTAGTGAGTTCAACAAATGGAGTTTGAGTTAGAGAATGGACTGTTGTTTCTGTGGTGCCAAATCCATTGAGACAGACTTAGTTCTGAAACAGCAGCCAAGCTACAATAAAATCAACAGTACTGCAGTTTCTCACACTGGAGCTAAATCTGAACTGCTGTAGCTAAGCATTTTTGGACTGGAGGGTCGATGGAGAGAATCCCAGGACTATGTGAGTTGTTTTAATTAATAAGTCTTTTTTTTCATGGTCCAAGGGATAATCTATGACCCAGCCTAAAGTTACAGACAACTGGTGGAGATGTGAAGTCGCTCCCTACATAGCACAATGTACAAATGGGGGACTACCTCCATAAATGCAAACTTCCAACTGATCTTTCTTTTCTACTCCAGAGCAAGATCTGCCTCTCTTTCAATCCCGATAATAACCATATAAATACACCCAGAAGATCCTGAATATGACATGCAGATTTAGTGCTGACACCTTGGTCTCTTGAGCTTCCAGACATTCACTTGCTATTTCCTGAAAAGTTGGCTGTTGATTTTTACTAGACTCCTGTGAACCTTTTATCCTTATTAAAGCATTACATGAGGGTAGAAAAGAATTTCTCAATTCACTGGAAGATCAAAAGCACCCCTTATATCTATCTCCCAACATCTTTGTATTGTGTGAGACAGTTTCAACTGAATATTGCATATTCACCTCTGTTACAATCCAGATGCACACAGACAGTATATGCTGACATATAATTACATGACAACGTAAAACCTCTACCCCATTAATTACTAAGGGCTGATGAAACGGAACCAGTACATCCACTGATAGTGTACTAGATGGCCAGCATCCAAAATGTTGTCCAAGGGCTCGTATCTGACCCATTAGATTTTTCTTACTGACTCTAAACAGGAGGCCTCTAAGCTGTATCAACCATTTTGGAATTCCAGTATCAACCGCGATTCCTAGACAACAAAGGTTGCTATTCAGTTCAACTCACTCATGGCCCAAGACCCCATAGGTTGGTCCAAGCCCTTGGATAACATTTTGTACGCTGGTCATCTAGTCGCTGAAAAAATGGGCAAGCAAAGCTGGCTTCCTCCCAATGTATTCAACTACAATGCCTATCATCCCCAGCCAGCATGTCAAAGGAGGATGCCCTAAGACAACAGAGAAACATGTGGAACAGAGGAGGAAAATCAAGCATGGGAGCTACAGAGGGACAGAGCAAATCTTTACACCAAACTTACCTGCTCAGATTGTAAAAACAAGGAGACAATAGGGCTCCCAGTTACACATAAAATTGAGTTTCAACACAGTTTGTAAAAAACCCTGCTTTGTGAGGATGGAAATTAGAGTTGGGACCTGATGCCCAACTCTTCCCACCCAATATTTCTCTGCTTCAAAATAGTTCTGCTAGCTGCTCCCACTCCTCGAATTGCCAAACACATTTTTGGTTCTAAGAGCCCCTTGTGAAGAAGGGGAGGGGGGAACCACACAAGAAGAGCAAGGGGTCAGTAGGAGGAGATATATTTTGCCCATCTTTAAAAAATAATAATAATCAGCATTTGAATGCCATACCTTCATTGTATGACAGAGATGGCCCAATAGGATGCACTGAAGCTGGAACTCTCCTACTAGTCAAACTGGTCACGGGCGCCACCATGCAATCTTAAATGACAGGTTTGGAAAAAAGGATTGCAAGCTATTCATGCCAACACCCTTGACCAAGCAGGATTTTCCTCTACACTCATTCAAAAACTATTTTATCTCTGTTCAATCAAATACCTGGGTTATAAATAATGGTGACTCAGTCAGGTGCAGGTGAAAGATTATCCCTTTTGCTCAACCTGCCCTCCCTACTAACAATGACTTAAAGAATGTCATGCAGTTTGATACGGTGCAGTATGAGCCCAAAACATGACGTGAGTCTTAGTTATTGGCTTTTGGAACAATGCGCACCCCTTGAACCTTCCTCTCTTGAATTTCAAAATCTTCCTTGGCTGTACCAGACTTTTCCCCAGGTGAATATTTTTTCCCCCTCTGAATTCCCCTGAACAGGTTAAGTGTCCATTAACCCGTCTTTAAGCTGTCGTGCACAATAGTAATTCTTAAGCTGACGTACAAACAACGAACAATCCCTGCAAGAGTTGGCATTACATTGTTAGCTTGCTTAGCCTCGACTCTGAGAACTCTGTCTTTAATTATCCACGTACGATCTACTGCATAAGCTTAAAAATAAATCTAACTCTTGCAAGGCGAGGTTCCTGGAAATTCCTTCAGTGTGGCCCACTGAATTTAAGTGAATCAAATATGTTTGCAGTGGAAAAATGGGGATTGCCATTAAAGATGATACGAACATATAATCAAGTGGCTACTTAATACCTAGAGACCATTTGTCCATCTTGCTGAGTAATAACTAACACTGTTCTCCAAGCCATTAGGCAGAGTTCTTTCCAGTTTTAGGATCCTTTGGGTGGAGGTGAAAGGAACCGATATGGGGACCTTTCACAAAGAGAACATGTGCTTGGCTACACTACCAAGCTATGGAGCTGTGGTTGACTTGGCCTAGTACACTAGATCCTGAATACAGTGGTCCCCCGCCTTACGAATTCCCCGGGTTACGAAAACCCCGGGATCCGAAGGCGGCGGGACCGCCATTGTATCCCCCGGGATCCAAAAGATCCCCCGGGATACGAAGAAAAAAAGCCGGAAAAAAGCCGCGCGGCCCCTTTAAATGGCCGCTCGGTCTGTCCGCGAAAGCGGTCCCCCGGGTAACAAAAGCTTCCGGGTTACGAAGGTAATCCCGGAACGGATTACCTTCGTAACCCGGGGGACCAGTGTAAAACTGTCCACTGACAAATCCAAGCATGGGTATTGCTACCCCTTTAGATGTTTCTGGAGTATAACTTCATAATCTTTTACCATTGGTTATGCTGGCTAGAGTGATGGAAATAGCAGAACAAAAACAACTTGAGGGCCACAGCTACCCATTCCTGGCTTTAAATGATCTAAAAGGACGAGGCAAACAAGACCATGAATCAGAAAGGAGCATTAATATTTAAAATACTGAAGTGCAGTTAAAACATTGCTGTTTAACGTTTTGAATTCTCTGGAGAACACTGTACTGTGAAGAATCTATTTGTTAATCACAGGTTGAATCAGAGTCAGAAGAATCATGCAGCTAAAAGCCCAAGGTTTTATTTTTTTTAAGAAAAAGAAAATGAAAATGATGCATACCTGAACATGATCTGTATGATATACACTGGTTATCAAACTCTGAGTCTTTTCTAATAGACAACAAAGCAAACTACTACAACAGCAGTGAGTGTTGTCAGTGATCAATATCCAGAAGATATCATATAGATCATTTTCATTTTCTTTTTTTTTTCTAAAACAGGAGCATCATGTACATGAACATAAAGAGCATAATGTTTCCTATACTATCTTACTTGGCATTAGCTCCATTAAAAACAACAACAACAACCAGTAAACCTTACAGCTCAATTTCACCTATTATTTTAATTAGTGTTAAAATAAACTGGGGGAGGGGGTCCTCCAGATGTTTCCGAGCTGTAATTTGCTGCAGTTGTAGCACAGCCAATAGGGAGGAATGCTGGGAGTTGTTTGATCAACATCTGGAAGGCTGCATATCCCAACCCCTTTTCTAAGCCATTATAAACAAGGTACTATCTGCCACTAATGCTAATATACGCATGAGACTACAGTACTTGTGAAACAGATGGGGAAAACAGTCCGTAGAACTCTAGATATGTATAATAACCACTGTGTGCTACGTAAAGCCCGTTGCAACCTTTTTCACTGAAAAGTAATAAATAAACACGCCGCGTGAATAAGGACAGCAAAGTGAGCCACAACAGCTCTCTTTGGAGCCCTTTACGTCTGGACCAAACATTAGAATTTGAAGATATAACGTAGCTTTCTCCAACATGGGGCTTTCCGTATTACAGTTGCCATCAACAATAGGAATCATAATCTAAAACTGCTGGAGAGCACTAGGTTAGGGAAGGCTGAAATAATGCAAAATAGTAATTAAAACAGCCTCATTCCCAAAATTTATTTGCACACGTGTGCTCATAACAGTGCCACTCGTAATAACAAGCAATCGCTCACAAAAAATGTGTTCCTTTTTTCGTTTTTAATTTCAAAGAAAATGTTACCAAGCCTCCGTAGACTTTGTTCCCTTTTGAGGGAAGTCATACTGCCTAGAACATGAAACTGAATTTCCCAGTAATAGCTTCCTGTAAGACACTTCATCCCCTCCATGGAAGCTGCCAGCTGATGGCAAACCCGCTTCTCAATGAGAACGCAGTAAACCCTGATGCCTGATGGAACTGACAACAACAAAAAAGTGTAACACAACACCAAATGAGCGTATTCCAGGAACACGTCCCTTTCTACCAATCAATCGGAAGCAGCTAAGACTCAGTGGAGTGTAATGTCAGGAACCACTCCCCTTCGAGGTCAGCCTCCCATTTCTTGAAAACTGTCTGTAGACAGAGAAAGGGAGGAGTTAGCCAGGGTTTGCCAAGAGCAGCAGTAACTTTAGGAGTAATTTACTAGTGGAAAAACAAGTGCAGCACACACAGAGAGACAGAAAAAGCACTGGGGCTGTGTAGATCCCTGCGATCACAGAAAACGATCGCTATGAATGCAAAGAGGGAAAACCCAGCACGCTCCGGCATGCTTTTTTCACCTGAAAGGTTGTTTACTGGCCATGCTTGGACTCTGAAGTACAAAGGAACATGCTGCACAAACTGAAGGTAGGAGTTTAAAGAGGTCTTTGGGAGCAGGAATGATGGTGAGTTTGAGGCAAAGGGCGGGGGAGCTGGGAGATGTAAGAAACTATGATTCTGCGAAACCACTGTCAACGTAAAAGAGTCGATCATGTTCTGCAAACAGCCAGCTTCAGAAGTGAAATCTAGAGATAAATGTCAAGACTAATTTTGGACAACACACTGGCAGCCATGCACACAGAGATTACCTGCTTCAAGGCATATTGTTGTACTGTTTTGAACTGGAAATGGTAATGCACTTACCGTAATACAACCACTCTCAAAGCACTACAGAACTGACTTTTCTGATCGGAAGGATAAACAGCCCGAACAGAGATACGCCGGCTGGATATTTAGCCAACCAACACTTCTTTTGCAGACTTATACCCTGGTGTTAGAAGGATGCAGGAGAAGAATCTGATTCTCTCCTGAAAAGATTCTTCCTCTGGGCTTTCAGCTAATCGATTCGCAATGACAATTTTGTAAGGAAGTCACTCATGCTCAGTAAAAGACTATGTTTGAGCTTTAGCTATATGACTTAAGCCCTTTGAAACTAAGTTTGACATTATATTAAACCTACAAACACAGGAATCCCACTACACATAAAAATATTTTTTTTATCAAAAGCAATTTAGTAGTACTAGTAGCTGTAACATTAGTAATAAAAATAGTAACATTTCTTTAAATATGGGCTATGGGGGCCAAGTCTGAGGATATGAAATGACATCTTGCTGGCAAGCAGCAAATGGGAATAGATGAAGGTAATACAGATGGAATCAAAGCATGCGATATTCATTTCTTTGGGCTTCCCAACAATCAACACTAAAGTGACACAAGGCTACATAGTAAGCAGCATTTAGTAAAACATGCCAAACACAATATATTAGGATCCTAGTTATCCTCAGATAGGGCAGCACTACAGCTCAATAGTAAAGCATAGGTTTCACATCTCGAAAGCTCCAGGTTTAACCTCCATCATCTCCATTTTTAAAAAAAAAAGTATAGCTGGAAAAAGACAAACAAACTTGCATTAGATGAACAGCAACTCGCTTCCATGCAAGTCAGCTTCCTGATGTATATATATAAAAATAATGAATTTTGTTATTATTTAAAGTTATTAAAAGCTTAAGTAGAAACTTGCGCACTGCTTTAGATTCTAAGATAAACTTAAAATTGTTCAAGACTCATCAAGTCAGCTATTCAAATCCCGTAGTTTAATAAAAGAGGAAATGACTATAAACAGAAATAACACGCCTTTAAATGAAGCTGCGATCAAAGCAATTATACAAATGTTCGTGTGGTCCTGCTGCGGGGGAAGCTGGCTCTTAGAAATTATCCATTTCTACGCCTGATTAAAAAAAGAAAAGGTTTGGAGTTGGCTTGATTCTTGAGATGGAAGAGTGGCGCATAATTGGAAACACAAACAAAGCACATGTGCTTTTTGAAAACGCTGTGTTATGTTGATCCAGGGCCAGGTTCTCCAGCTCTACACCAAGGCAACTCCTTTGACACATCAGCCCAGCTATTTCTGTGTAACTGAGAGGCAACTTGAGCTATCTGTATTTATAAATCTCTGTCTACTCAAACCCATAAAGGTCACTCATTTCAATCTGCTATGTATTTTTGTTGTTTAGTAGCTGCATCAATACAAGTATAGCGTCTAGATCAAGGGATGTAATACTGCCACTCTATCCTGCTTTGGTTAGGCCTCACTTGGAATACTGTGTCCAGTTCTGGGCACCACAATTCGAAAAGGATGCGGACAAACTGAAGTGTTTCCAGGGGAAGGTGACCAAAATGGTGAAGGGTCTGGAAACCATACCTTATGAGGGGAGACTTAGGGAGCTGGGAATGTTTAGCCTGGGGAAGAGAAGGTTAAGAGGTGATATAATAATCATATTTAACTATCTGATGGGGTGTCATATTGAGGATGGAGCAAGCTTGTTTTCTGCTGCACCAGAGGACTGTGCATGAAACAATAGGTTCAAACTACAAGAAAAAAGATTCCACCTCAACATGAGGAGGAACTTCCTGACAGTAAGGGCTGTTGGACAGTGGAACACACTCCTTCAGAGAGTGGTGGAGTCTCCTTCTTCTTTGGAGGTCTCTGAACAGAGGCTGGATGGCTATCTGTCGGGGGTGCTTTGTGTATTCCTGCATGGAAGAGTTGGACTGGATGGCCCTTGTGGTCTCTTCCAACTCTATGATTCTATGTATGATTAAGAAAGAGAAAAAAGGTGGGTGTTTAATTTGTTTTTATTTGTTTAAATAAGCCTATTTACTTTGTCTTCTTCTCTGTTTAGAAAAGCTGGTTACCAGCAAAGCCCTCCGTGAATACTGAGGTCACTATGTGGAGCTGTGAAGCTTTCAATGGTACCAAAACCACAGAGGACCAGCATCTCTGCCATGAGTTCCATCTCGTACTTTCCGTCTTTTCGCTGCTCTACCTCATCATCTGTTTCCCGATTGGCCTTTGCTATAACGCCCTCCTGGTCTTAGTCAATCTATACAACAAAGCAACTATGACCATGCCAGACGTTTACTTTGTCAATATAGCCATTGCTGGCCTCATCATCAATGCTATTGCACCAATGTACCTTCTGGGACCTGCCAGTACAAAATGGGCCATCTGGAGTTTCAACAATGAAGTCTACATTACCTTGCTCATCTTATTCAATGTATCCTCTTTGGTTATCATGTACTCGACTACCTTGCTCAGCCTGGACTACTACATTGAGCGTGCTCTGCCGCGAACTTACATGTCCAGTGTGTACAACACAAAACACGTGTGTGGATTTATATGGGGGGGAGCTATGCTAACAAGTTTTTCATCCCTCCTCTTCTACGTCTGCAACCATGTGTCCACCAAAATAATTGAATGCTCCAAGATGCAGAACAAAGAAGCCGCTGATGCCATCATGGTTTTTATCGGCTACATCGTCCCAGCCATCGCCGTGCTGTATGCACTTGTGTTGATTCTCCGAATACGCAAGGAGGCGACACAACTGGACCAAGACACTGGACGGCTTGATCCATCTGTGCACCGGCTTTTGATCGCAACTGTGTGCACGCAGTTCACTTTATGGACCCCCTATTACATAACTCTTCTAGTAAACACATTAACTAGCATGCAAGGAAAAGTCATGGATGAAAATTACACCCGAGTATTACACTTTACCAAGGGGTTGTCAAAGTTCTTGGCTTTTTCTAGCAGCTTTGTGATGCCTCTGCTTTACCGATACATCAACAAAAACTTTCCAAATAAATTGCGAAGGCTGCTTAAGAAACTGCACTGCGGAAACCAAGGGTGCTCTCATGAACGCACAGTTGTTCAGCAAGTCATAACGTAGGTGCGAACGAATGCCTTGTTCTCCAGGACACTCTCATGTGGAGACCACCTGGCAAGGACGCTGAAAAAGAGACAGTTTTAATACACACAGGTAGTAAAGATGTGTGGAAAACTCTATTGAGAATCTGTCGGTGGGTGAGAATCCTTTGATTTCTGAGATTTTCAATGCACTGATTCAGTCACACAGTATAAGCTTTGTTGTGTTGATCCTGTCTGGAGAAAATCACTAGAAGGCCTACTCGAGGCTTTGACTGAACATTTAGCACTTTGTAATCCTGTAGAGTTAAAAAGAGGTATTTTTATATAAAATAATATGATTATTAATTTTACAAAAGTAGTTTTATTTCAAGGTGAGGGCAGCACCTTTTTCGTTGAGATAGCCTCCATTAATGATCATACTGGTCAAATTGTGTAACAATCTAAACAATGAAGTACCAAGGATAACATTACTTTAATATTTAATTATATGTTCTCCCTAATTTTGCAATATTCTGATTTAAAAGAAAACATTATTTGAAATCTAAAATTGTGTGTTTGCAGACATAGCTTTGTTTTAATGTACTTATATTTTTCTACATTTAACAATGAACCAAAAAAACCAATTTATCTGTTTTTTCTTGTTTTGCATTACAAAACATTTCAGTCAATCAGTCATAGGTAGTCACTTTTAATGGAAAAACAAACACAGAAAATTGTTTTGCCTAGTAAAATGAAGGATGATGTTGATCAATTTTAAGGTGAATATTAACAACCACGGAGTTAATGTTACGGTCCACAAATATTCATGCAGCTGCACTGCATTCTTTTAATTATTGAATAAATATGCTTACAGTTTTCAAGGTAATATTAACTCTATAATGGGAAAGGGGCAACTTTAAAGGTTTTTTAAAAATAGAAATTGGCCGTCTAGTTATTGACAAATGGGAAAGACGGAAGAAACACGAGTCAGTTTCTTCGAAACTTGTGCCACAGGCTGAGAGGAAAATAGTTTCTGAAATACAAGAAGAGGAAACTTCTGATCATTCCAGCTCTTGGGGTTTTGTGCCGCTATGGAGCAGGTTTTCTGTATCCACATACAAGGCCAATTCTTTCTGATCTCTATATCAGATATAGCAAACCAGTATAAACAGAAAGCCTAGGCTAGGTTCCAATAGGCAATAAGAAGTAAGTGTCTGATACACAGTCATACTCTTTCTAGTCCCATGGTTGTCTCCAGAAATCCTTTACCAGAGGTCAAGAGAGCCTCTACTCAACCCAGAAGGACTGCAGATGGAGTGGAGAAATCAGTCAGCTTCTCTGGCAATGAGAGCTTGCAGACATGCCTCAGATATGCTCATGATGCACAGCAAACCATTGCCATCTTTCGCATACAAACACTTTGTCGACTGCTACACAAGCACACAGGGTGCGGTGTACATGAAGAATCCCAGAACTAAAAATGATTCCTCAGGCAAATAGATAATTCATCTCCTTTCTGCGATTTCATACAGGTGCATTCTTCTGCAGAGAACCAGCACGGTATATAGTGACTTGAGTGTTGCGTAAGGTAGTAAAATGGTGTCCCTTAAATGATGACAAAATCAAGGTTTGCTTTTGGGGATTTAAATTCAAGCTGTGGCTGGTTGAATCCGTGGATGTAGAATCCATGGATATGGAGGGCTGGCTGCACTCTCTCAGCCTCAAGGGAAGGAAAGGGCAAACCTCCTCTAAACAACTTTGATCCTTCTATTGATAAAATTGTATTTTTTTACCATCCTGAAGTACCTCTTTTAGTTTCACTGTGTACAGCATATGTACAATTTAAATTAAGGATAAAAAGGTGAAAGAACCAACCATGTTCTTTCTCCTTTTGCAGTCTTCAGATCTCTCTTCACACAAAGCAGAACTATCATTTAAAAGCAGGGTTTGAGTTATTTTCTCATGTCTCCAGTTTAACTGCCTGTTTTCCCAGCATCTCTGGATGACACAAAGTGCTGCCTACATGTTTTGCAAAGGCAAAGTTATGCTCCATGTACCTTATGCGCTGAAGATGACATTCTTTTTATGGAATAATACACACTGCTTCCACAACAGAGCAGTTTATGTGAGTAGATGGCAATGCATCTGCATGATAGAGACAGCTGTCAAGAGATTCTGAGGCTTGAACTAGGATATATGGACAACAATCTCCAATCCTATGGAAGCTCAGATATCAGGGTTCCTCTCAAGCAGAAAGAGGAACATCAATGCATATAATGAGCAAGCCGTATGAAATCTCAGGGCTTAGGTCAGGAAGACACATTGGCTTTGCCAAGAAAACGGTATTTTGGTCTCCTATCCTTCAAGCATGTAGTTCCAAGACCGCAGGAGATCCTAGGTTTGCAAACACCTCCAGTCCATGTCAGAACAGGATCCTGAGCCCTGACTTTGTCCTGATGCATATAGTGCACTTCTTTTAAGAAGTCAATTGTGGAGATAACAGCACTTTGTGTTTGAATTTAATTGGGTGGCACTAAGGCCCATGGCTCTCCTCTGCTCTTGCCACCACACAGTCCTTAACAGTATTAGGAGGTATTTCTAGCTGAGTGGTTATCGGAGTGAGAGGTCACAAAATATAGGACAAGATTTCACAATTTCTATTGTGTGTTTGTCAGCTCAGCGCATTAAATCAACGGATGGTGTTACGATGGTGTTGACCAACCTTTGTTTGCAAATCCAACTCGTAAAAATACCTTAACAGAACAAAGCTGTGATTGCATCACTGAAGCGATGGCTATCCCAGTTTGTAGTATCTACGTAGTATTCAGTCCTGCACACTATATACATTGCTCACAATGGCCTTTTCTGTTTTTAGGCATGAAAACTGCATGCCGCAAGACTATCGGCAATGAAATAAGCCTTTTATTGTCTTGGTCTTTTTTACCAAGTTAAAGTTTAACCAAGTTAAAGCTTCTTTTTTTTTTTATAAGATTTTTTTAAAATTCAAACATTTCTATTCTATGAATGTTATTACATTTTTAAAATGTCTGTGTGTGTGTGTGTGTCTAAGCATTGTAAAAGCAAACTACAGTAAATTCCTGTTCGAATTCCATAAAGCTTCTTAAATTTGCAGGGAAATGTTGTTAACTGTATTTGCTACTCAAATAATTCCATGCTTCAGAAAGCATATGTTTAGCGCTAATTTCCCAGCTGTAAAGTACTATGCAGTTTTGATTCCCTTTTGTCTTTTAGTTGGTAAATGCAATCTCATTTATGTCCATTCAGATATTAGCCCATCAAGTTCAATATAGGTCCCCTGCATCTTGCACTTTGGGCATGTTTACACGAAAGGACATTCAGATGCACCAACTCACAAGTATGCGCCAAACTCACAAGTGTGCTTCAAAGCTTTGGGCTTAGTGAAATGAAAAATGAAGTATTTTTGGATCCATGAAAAAATTCAGTCACTTTTTTTTTGGTAATGAATGCTATATGCAACTAACATTGAGAGCCTGTGTCTTGTATTTTGAGCTATTTGTGTACAACATGTTTGCCTATTCCCTTCAGAATAATTGTGATAATTTCACAATTTATGTTTACCCACTTAAACTGGCGCTTTTCCATGGGGATGGGATGTGTTTGTGGTACGTGTGGGATAAAGACCTTGGATTTTCTTAGAAGAGAACCTGATCTTTTAGTTATATCCCAGATGATTTGCCACAAACTACTTTTTTGCCATCCTTATCTCTTTAAAACGGTAACCATGAATTCCATTAGTCACAGACACTTTCATCAACTTTGCATTTGTGTGATTTTCAGCTAAGCATCAGGGGAAGGCAATGGCAAACCTCCTCCAAAGAAATCTTGCCAAGAAAACCCCATGATAGGGTTGCCATTAAGTTGCAAACAACTTGAAGGCAAACAACAACAACAACAACAACATTTCTATAGAGGCAACACATATGCAACCCTTTTACCCATAAAAAGCAGGCAGTGTTAAGAGAAAATACCAAGCCTTAAAAGTGAAGAATTTCTAAAAACTAGAACAGAAATCTGTTGTAATATTTCAGAAACATATGAGTTATCAAAATGTGGGGCTGTTCCATTTCAATGCCTGAAGCTTTCCAGTTAGTTTGTAAATATGAGCCAAACTGTATAGCATTATAATGAGTATTACTGTATATAAAGAGAATCCGTCTACTGATGTAAAAAGAGCAATTTAAAGAATTTATTAAATTATTTCCTAAAATACAAATGTATCGCCATTTAAAAAAATAATAAACTTCTTGAGTTCTTGGAGGTATACTGTATACAGATTTGCGTCTACAAAGAGTGACTACAAGAGTGCCATTTTTAACAGTATTATCTTCTCAGAGTGATGGCTAGTATTTTTTGAAAATGCTTTATGATTTCTAGGTCTCCTCTTAATGGGGGAGACAGTTATGTCAAATCAATAAACAAATAAAACTCCTTAAACGCTGTATCCACTTGTTTTCACGGCTGAAATCGCTTTATTTCAAGGTTTATTTAAAACTGTATTGGATTGAAAATGCCAAACCACCTAGTGCATAAGGAACTCAAAATACTTTCCCCCCCGACTATCTTATCCGCAGATATTCAAATAATAACTAGGCTAGAATAACGTAAGACAACGCATGTAGGGCTGCTGACTTTGAAAAATGTTCAAAAGGGACAGATTGTGAAGAATGTGGCTGAAGGGAAAGTACCAAAAATAAATGAACCCCAAAACCTCCATGCAAAGTTGAAGCCACACGATGAGTCCACTGGCGATTACTTTGTATTTGGGCTTCTTTCGGAGTATTGGTTTTGATCTTTAATGCCTTAAATTGCATGGGGCGAGGGATAGTTAAAATTTCAGTCCTTTTCAGTAAGAACCTGCCCATCAAATGAGAACATTTTCAGAGGTTTGTCTTCCTGCACCTTCCTGCCTCCAAACCAGAAGATACAAGGCCACCAAGGCAGGGCCTTTCTTTTAGTGAACCCCAAATTATTAATCTCACATTTCATTTCCTTACTCCATTACTAACATGTCAGGAGATGGCTGTATAAGGGCCATTATTTTTGCTGCATTTATACTAACACAACCTTTTTTAAAAAAGTGAAAGGGACAGATATCTATTAGCTCTATTTGAAACCTGAGATTTCCCACATTACCATTTTAGATCTCCAGTTTCAGAAATGTATTTCTAGTTCCCAGAAGACGCCAGCTATTGATAAATATCTTGAAAGACACCGCTTAGAGATATCATTAGATATGGGAAACAGTACAGACAGAGATTAGATTATTATTCACTTCATCACCAAGAACCAGCACATTACAGGGGTGCAAGAATAAAAAGCATCCAGCAGAGAGCAGTGCCCACTCCGATTAAAAGTATTTTGAGTCTGGGCTTAGACTTGGGCATGAGGCCCAACACTATCTCTTTGAAACCAGAGGTGCAAGAGAGAAAGAGAGAATAAGCTGATGAAACCTCTCACTCTCGCACCCTCAGATTTCCAGCCTTCCCTGTGTCAGTCTGGCTTCTCATTTTCCATCCTTATCCTAATCCCAAAAGGCAGCGGGAGTCTCAGGAAAAAAATCCACTGAGTGGGTCATCAGTATCTGCTGAAGCCTCACAAACAAGGACCAAAAAGACCGCAGACCTCTTCTGATGAGAGGCAGCATCAGGGAAAATATTTGAAGGTGCGTCATCTCGAGGACGGAGCAAGCTTGTTTTCTGTTGCTCCAGAGAATAGGACCCGAAACAATGGATGCAAGCTACAGGAAAGGAGATTCCACCTAAACATTAGGAGGAACGTCTTGATAGTAAGAGGTGTTTGACAGTGGAAGACACTGCATTGGAGAGTGGTGGAGTCTCCTTCTTTGGAGGTTTTTAAACAGAGGCTGAATGGCCATCCGTTGGGGGTGCTTTGATTTTGAGTTCCTGCATGGACTGGATGGCCCTCGGGGTGTCTTCCAGCTCAATGACTCTATGAATACCTCCTTAGAAGAGCTATGAATCTGAAGTATAAGCCAGGAAATAGCTATGGCTGGCCTTCGACAAGTCTCTCACTCTGAACAATATTGAGACAATAATATTCACTTATCCTACAGAATGATCGCAAAGATCATAAGATAGGGCACATGAAGTACTGCAAACATCACAAAGGAGGACACAAGTGCTTAATAATGTGGAACAAGCTTCCCCTCTGCTGGAGATTGTCCCCTAAAATGAGCAACTGTAAGGGAAACTATTATCATAATCTTTGGAGCCAGGCCATAATGCGAGAAGGGTCCCCCGCTGTGATCACAGCAGTGCCTTTGAGATGAGAAAGGAGGAATTCAATCTCCCACTGATTCTAACTGTGTTCAATATTTACCTTAATAAGGACTGCAACCTCCTAAACTGCCAAAAAAAAAAAAAAAAAAAAAAGCTAGCCCCAAAGTGTCTTTCAATCATGTAATTGGTTTAAACAACATCTATAAAATATTCACTGCTCCACATCCTCCCTCCCCGAAAGCAGCCCTTGTTTGGCAACCGAATGAAGTTTACTTTCTTAGTGACCTCATATGACTGTATCCTATGATGATTCAACCGAATCAAACAAAGATTACATAAATGTCGAAGGAGAGCTATGCTTGAGAAGAACGCTCACTTCTGATTCCTTCTCTCCATTTCAAAGAACAACAGTGGCTTTTGGACAGAACTGTGCAAGCAAATGACTCCACCATGCAAACGAAAACTGTTTAAAATGTTGTTTTATTCTATCTTTTTGATATGCACCATTAAGTAAAGGTCACTGTGGGCCAGGGTTACATATAAGGTGTTACATGTATGACTGGAGACAACTGTGGGCAGATCAGGAGTTTCGTGGGACCTTGGAAGGCAGCAGCTACTAGCCATCTCCAAATATGTCTTTGGACTTTTTTCATTAACCCTTATCAGGGCAATTTTGCCATGTCTTCAGGTTTCCCTGGAGAGTTTCATGCTCTGAGGAAGGTCTTCTTTCAGTCACAATGCAAACCAGAAATTCCTGTTTTACTTCTTGACTGAGCAAAGGCCTCTCATCATGGGATTTTGCCATCCAGCTTCAAAATATTTAGTGATGTCTGGGGACAGGAGGACATTTTTTTGCCCAAAACATTAGAGTTGCACTGGAGGAACCTATATATTCCTAGAGAGAACATATTAATCAAATCCGTGAATAATCAAATCTGCAAATATTAAAGCTGCAAATATGGTGGGATGAGTGGATAATCAAAGTCTTCATTATCAGTCCCTGAATGTGTGATGGAGAAGCTTGAAAGACTGAATTTAATATAGTGTTATTTTTTTCATACGTGTAGCATTTTTTTAAAATGCAAAATATCTCATCTCAGAAAATACACCTTTCAAGTATCAAGCAAATACAGGCAGAAGGCCGTTATGTTTCAAATAAAAACCAAAGTCTAAGCGAGAAGCCACTGGATGGCCTCACACACTCAAAAATATATGGCTAAACACTACTTTTCTGTTCTGGAGTACTGAAATATCCCCCCTGCGTAAGGCAACGTGAATTTCAGAGTCACATGATGGAGCCATATGCCTGCTAAAGAAGCAACGTGTATGGTTTGAATTACTCTGAAACCAAGTCTGGTTCCCCTACAGAACTGTAGGTTTTTGTAGTCTGAGTTTTTCAAACTGAAGACGTCACTGCACACAGGAAGCTGAGGTTGCCCTGAAACTGTTATTTTCCTCTGAGCAGCAATTATCTTTCATCAAGCGGATCATAAAGAGAGCCCCAGCCTGTTGCATCTGCAGAACGTTGTCTTTCACAGGTAAGTTATATCTGCTTTGTTTTAAGTCTGAAATATTTTTCACCCCACCAGTGAAAGCCAAAAAGAGCGTTACTCCGAGAGCTCTGGACTTCTAACCCTCCCTCTCTTCCCTAATACTTTTAAACTGTGCAAACAGCCTGCAACTATCACATCCCGGAAAAAAAGTATGTTTTTTTTTTAAAACAGAACTGGATTTTTCTTTCTGTCCTATTAGGATCCTTTTATGAGGCATGATAAATAATCAAAGTGTCACAGAGTTTTTAAACGTTGGAGAAACCAGATGCTTCAACTATTTAAACAGAGAGCAGGGAGAGGGGGAATAATCTATTTGTACTAAACGGGAATGTTGCCTTCTGCTATTTTAGATTTTAAAAATGAACTAAGGGTTGCACACATCACAGATTTTTAAACACGGCACTGTTGACATTCTTCTATGCAGAGGATGTATTTATTCCTCGTTTTTAGATACATTTGTGAAGAAATAATTCTTGTCCCCGTTCAATTTGCATTGCAATCAACTGTAAAGCAATTCCTTTCATTGCCTCCATGCATTTTGTTCCTAGGTTTTGCTAGAAGAAAACCACTACATAACACAAGACCTATTCAGGAACTTTTTCGCTAAAACATATAAGCACCAAATGGTTAAAAATGGTACAGATCCATCGTGAGCGGATAGCTGCTGTGTGCCGAACTTGCTGCGGGTGAAATATTTCTTTTTCTTGTAGAGCAAAAAAAAAAAAAAAAAGGAAAAAGAGTGGGTAGAACTCTCTTGAAACATCTATACAAAAATAGCATTGGTTTCTAAAACAACGCTTCCTAAACATAGTGATGTAGCTTGGAAGCTTTCAAATAAGCTGTCAGTTAAAGCTATTAAACTAAAGTCCCTAGACTTGAGTGTTGTAAGCAAACGCACGCAGGGGAAAAATAATTTCAACTCCTGGCTTTCTCTCTCCCGAGATTGACTCTGTGGTACTTGCCGTCTCGAACCGTCTCTCGCGTGTTGTGGGGAATGGTTCAGCTCCATCTATTGGCAGCAAGGGATAATTTATGAGCCGAGAGAGGCCTGAGCCTGAGAACAGGATTCCAGGACATTTTTACCTTCATTGCCAAAGCAAATAAAGCTTAACACACTAGCAGCACAGTGCCTGAGAAGGGCTCTGTGTTAAAAATGGAGCGGCCAGACAAAGTTGAGAGAGAAGGGGGGAAGGAAGACTGCGAGCTAGGAGAAAATGCAATGAACAAACTGAGGAAGGAAAATAGTTAAAAGAGAGGGAAAAGCCATTTACAGTCAGCCCCTCCATGTCTGCAGTTTTGACTTACACAGATCTGATTATTCATAGATTTGATTAATAGGTTCTCTCTAGAAATCTCTAGGTCCTCCAGCATGGTTCTATTGTCAACTTCTGCCAAAATTCACACTGGAGGACCTAGAAAAAACACTTCTCTAGGCATTTGTAGGTCCTCCAGCGCAATTCCATGGTCTACTTCTGGCAGATCCTGACCACAGAATTTCCCTGGAGGACTCAGAGATTCCTAGAGAGATATTCTCTCAGATAAAAAAAAGAAGATTAACAATAAGTCCCCCATCTATGGAGGTATAATCTCAAAGTCATTAGAGGAAAATGAAAAAGGACTCAGCAGGAAGAGGAAAAAGAAAATTAGGTGCCACTAACTTCGTTAGTTTGCGTGGAAGGGTGAAGCAAACTTCATCTTCCAATTTATATTTTGGAAGGGGGGATACAACCCTTGATCCTCAGGCTGAGGACAGGGCCAGAGTGTGCTGACTTCCAGCTCCTTATTTTAATAACCTAACGGCACAGGCTTCGGCAGATTTTCTATTCTCAGTAAGTGCTTTTCTGCAGAATTTTTCCACAGCAACAAACTCCCAAGTGATTTTTCACTCCAACACGTATTAATGAAGCAGAATTCATATTGGTAGCTGAAAGGAAAGGGACTAATCCCATTTACATCAAAATCATAATTCCTCGCTGAGCGCTAGCAAATGACTGTCAGTGGAGCAGACAAATCCCCCACTTCCTATGCATACGCACAATTTCGTCTTACGCCTCGTGTGCAGTGTTTCTGCATCTAATATTTCGTGACTCACTTTCACACAATAGCGGTAAAGCAGCCTCATTTCAGCCAAGCTTACCTTTCTGTTTCTAGCTGTGTTCCTGAAGACAAAGGTGCCTAATCGCTCGAGGTGTATCCTCCACCTTCAATACATACTCTAGAACAAGTATCTCGGAGATTACATCTAGAGTAGTACAACCAGAGCATGAGATAGAAAGGAGGGCATGCTGGGGTCTACAAAACAACCACTGAAGCAGTTATGATCAGATACACTGTCTAGCAATAGCAAGTACATTTCTATACTGCTTATCAGTGAACTAAGCACCCCCTAAGCGGTATAAAATGTGTAAGCTAGTTGCCCCCAACAAGCTGCGTAGTCATTTTAGCAACCTGCAGAAGGATACAAGGCTGAGCGGACCTTGGAGCCCCTGGGATCGAACTCATAACCTTGTGTCTGCAGTACAGGCATTTAACCATTGCGCCATCAGTGCTCCTCCAAGGTGCTCACAACAGAGTATATGGTATTTTCCATCCTTGTTAAAAATACTCTGTAAAGAAAGGTTAGATTAACACAGGGCTGGGACTCGTATGGCCTTCCAGATACTGTTGGACTGCAGCTCCCACCATTCCTCACAGCTGGCTATGCTACATTTCAACAACATCTGGAGTAAGAGATTGTGACTACTACAGTGAATTTTGGCTAAGCAGGGATTTGAACCTCCAGTCTGGTTTAGTGAACACTAAGACAGCCAATGTAGTGAAATGGTTATTGTTGGAATTTGACTGATGTTTGACGACAGCCTTCAAATCCTTGCTTTGCCACAAAAAGGATAAAATGACTTTACTGAAATACTTCAGTTGCTCTAATGTACTGCAGAAGATTTTTATGAGGACACGGAGCTTTCAAGGAAGGCAAGGTAAAAATGTAAGAGATGAAAAATTCAGAGTGAATACTACATAAACTATTCCACTCTGCACACGGATACTCATATCCAGATAACTGAATATTTGTGTTCCTGTTATTGTGTTTTTATAGTGGGTTTTAATTTTAGATATCTACAACCAAGAGAGACATTTCCAGCTATGTATGAGGATATATGTTTTGGAATAATATAGTAAGGTTGGATCCAGACTGATTGAAAAATCCCATTTTTGTTCCTGTTCTTTCCAATTTTATACCGGGTTAAAATAAACCAACGTTGGGAGCCAGTATAAGAAATCTCTGATCATACCGACAGAAAATAATCTGTACTAACACAACATGCACGACTCTCCAAAACAAAGAACAGGAGAAAAATCTGGTACTTTCTGGCATCTCTTTGGCCAATGTTGGAAGTGGGATGCTACATTATCTGGACCTTTGGTCCGACCCACTAGGGCTCTTTATATATTATAATTCTCCTTCTTTGATAGACATAGGACTGAACCCTTAAATTAATGGTATAACATAAAGTGCAGACTTTCAACAGTGACAGAACTCCATTAAAGAGACATAAGCCACGGAAGAAAGACTGATGGAGGAACATTATTCCATTATTAGATGAGACTCTATGGAAACCTCAGATAAGAAAAAGACCCAAGGCATTGCAGTGTCCCAGCAATTCATTGTATATATACACTCAGCTCGAACAGATCAGCTTTGCATATTATTGAATGATTTGAAGAAGCCCCTGTATTAAATCTGGGGATTAATGCAAAAACTGAAATGCTTATGTTACAAAGGGAACAGAAGATGAAATACCAAACATAGCACGCTATATATATTTAATTGCAGATATGCAGAAACATTTTTAATGCCAACGCAAAGCGGGGGCAGTAGACACTAGCTTTCGAAATGTGCTAATCGTTTTTTAAAGCTCCATATAGTTTTCTACATTATTTTAAATACGAAGTGTTTATCCGATCACAAGACAAGCCGTATATCTCCTTTTTTAAAAAAAAGCCAGAGTAATATTGGCAACAGATTCCCTCTAACAAACTGTATGGAAATCACCTTTTTTGATAATGAACAAATTGTGCTTTTAGGTGGCCAATAAAATTACACGTTCCATATTTATTGCTGTCATTTTCTGTACAGCAAACAGCCGTTGAATCTTTTTTACGTAGCCCATTATTTGCTTAAAGGGAAAAGTGAGGCCTTCTCATGGTAACAGAATCATGATGGCAGCACATGATTGAGCCATTACAGTTAATTCCCTGTCAGCTTCACCTTAAGAAACCCCTGTCTTTAGGAATTTATAACGGCTATAAACATAAACAGGCAGACACAAGAGCCCAAAGTGAGCAAATAATCAGATAATGGTGCTAAAACTTTTGAAGTTTTAAAGAAGCAATATACTTTCCCCGATCCCTAGTAACTCCACCATGGGATTTAGGCACATGAGGTCTTTAAAAAAGCCCTATTACTAATGTTGTGGATTGGTAGTTTTCACAACTGATGTAAAACATCCATTGTTGAAAGAGAAACTCTAAGTGATATTACAAGCACTGGGAGGATAGGATCACTATCATCGTCATGATTTTTATCATCACCGCTGTTATTTATACCCCACCTTTTCCAAAAAACCAGCAGTCTTCTGTGCCAGTGAATATAAAGATATACATGAGGTGAATCTGAAATTATGGCAGGAGCAAACAGAAGCTAGAAAATATTTAGTTTTTCAGAAGTCTAGTGTGTGACATGCATCATTTTCCTGGCCGGTTGGCAGTACAGTATATCAGGACCAGAGACTCAGCCGATCATGTTACTGGTTAGGCTTGGGTTATTATAAACATCAAGCCATTCTGCAAGCATCTCAAAGCCATAAACAGTATTAACACCGTCCATGAGTCAAGGAACTAAGCAGTTTATTCTATGTGCTGAAGAAAGGGAGGGAGGGGAGCTTTGCGTTCCTGTTTTCTGAACAGCAGCCCTCCTATGTTACATGAAATCAAGGAGAATTCAAAAAGCAGCTCACGGGAAGATGTGGCAGAGGGAGGTTAGTAGAAAATCAGAAAACTATCATATACCAGACCAGACTACAGTACAAGCCCTTCTAGCTCAGCACCACGAATGCAGGATGATCTGACATCAGTCCCAAATCCAAACCACACTAGCTGCGTCTGCACTGCATAAATAATACAGTCTGACTCTGCCGTGGCTCAGTATTATGGAATTCTAGGAATTCTAGTTTTGAGAGATACTTAGAACTAGAGCTCTAGTGCCACAACAAACTACAGTTCCCAGAATTCCATAGCACTGAGCCATGGCAGTTTAAAAGATGTCAAACCACATTATTTCTGCACTGTGGATGCGTACATTACAGAGAAGGTGAGCCCTATGCATTTCCACCTCAATTTAAATGCTATGCTTCTGTAAGGCTCTAGGAGGTAGAAACAAGCTCTCCCCCAGCTCATGAGAACATCCTTCAAAAATGATTGGAACATATGTGTTTTTGTGTGAAAAGAAACAGCTGTCTCAGAGCAGAAACTGCACACAGAGTGTGGGTTCATTTGCTGCTTCTCCAAGCTCACAACCTATGAAAGTTTGACTGCAACCTCAGTGTGACAGGAACAGAAAGTGATGTTTTCTGACAGGGCACATATTGCTACTGTTCCCCATAGGAGGCTTGGGTTAACATTTTTCCAGTCACTCATTCTCCTTTCCTTTCGGCTTGCAGGACTCCCAAGAAACCACAAAGATGGTCTCTCATAACATGACATGGATAAAGTACCCGAGCCACAGCCAAGACTCTAATATCCAAGACATCATATTTGCGCAGCACGTGACATCCAGACTGATGCACGGCTACATTGCCCTCTTTGTGCCGATGGGTTTAATCGCTGGGGTCATCATTTTGGGCATCTTCATCAAGAGCTACCTGCAGCGCGCCTTAAAGAAACTAGACATCATGATTGTCGCTCACACCGTCAGCAGCATCTTCATGATTCTCCTCTCGCTCACGATCATCACGAGGCCAGCCTATCTCAGGGTCTCCTACTTGGAATGTGGCACGCTCTCTTTCTTCTTCAACTTGAGCTACTTCAATTCTCAGTACCTTCGTGTACTTATGATGCTGAGCTTCTTTTTCAACAAGCACCCGCCCCAGAATGCTTGGATTAGTAAGGCCCATCAAAACACAATGGTGTGCGTCGGATTTGTATTGATATGCGCCTTTTGCGTTACGCTGATAGTGGTCGCGCTGCTGGGCGTGACAAATTACCACGAAGAAACAGACTGCCAACTAGATCCTTTATTTGCATGGCCAGAGTATGAGATTATTAAATTTACCTTTGGCTTCTGCATGCCATCTTTGGCCAAACTGTTCTGCTTTGTTCTCTCGTTTGTTAAAAAAACCCAGACAGAAATTAACCGCTCCAGACAAAACGTTCACCCTTATTTGGCCGTTTTTGTTATCACCATAACCATGTTTGCGTGTCGCCTGTTTTACAACATAATGCTTCTCTCCAGGACTGTCTTAAAGATACACAGAAGCATAGGGACCCCTCAACATGAGCTGACCGTGAATATTGCCGAGATCCTGCTCTTCAGTGAAAGCTGCCTTAGTTTGCTCATCATACTTTTCCTTCATAAACCATGCAGGAGTGGCTTATTGAATATTGTAAATAAACTTACGAAAGTCTGCAGGAGACGCGACAGCAACAGTACTCTTGAAATACGTGAATTTCATACCGAAGTTTCATCTGTGCCTTCTGAAAATGAATCACACTGACTCCGACCTTCCAAATTATTAGCATTAAAGAAAAAAGCTACATATCTGCATACATGAGGAACCCAAAGGAACAAAAGTCTTCAAGCCTCCTTTACTCCTGCAGCCTGGCTACTGAAGAAGAAATGTTCTTCGGGGTGAACGGACAACTATGAAAAATTGCAAGCTTTGCAAGTGTTGTCCTTACATATTGATCCTTTGCTTTTGTGGGATGCTGTACAGACAGAAGTATGGACAACTTGGTTGGAGAGCTTTCTTTGAAGAGAACTCTTCTATTTTATTTCTATCACGTATTTTCATTTTTATTATTTTTTTGGATATTGTTGAAGTTTACAAAGAGAGTGGCTGTTTGCAGGACGAGGAACTAGAATGAAAAGACTGCCTGGGAGAGAGAAGTAAGATGTCAATGTAGTTGCTTATTATCTATAAAACCAGCACATTATTCTACCAGTGCCTCTGTTATATTGACAGCATCAACTAAAGTGTCAACCATCCTAATCCGCCAACTTCAAATATTCTGATCTACATGTATTTGCAAGAGATACAAGTCAGTTGTGAAGAGGATCCTCTTCTTTGATTTCTACTCATTGAAACCAGAATCTCAACTCTATCTTTTCAGTCCTAAGGTCTGTATCACCAATCTGCTGAAAGGTGGGATTGCTTCCAAAAGGCTTTCCAAAGCATGGGACCAGACAACAAAGCAGATATCAACACAAGAACCTGCAATCTTGTTGGAGTAGACGTCCTCCAGAGCATCAAGCGTACTAAAAGGAATGGAAAGGAGAACTAAAGGGACATTGCTTTTTGTGGGTAAAGCACAGCTCATTGAGACCGCGTAGCTACAACTACAAAACTGCTGCATCATTGGAGATAAAAAGGGCTTGTTTTTAGTGGAATGGGAGAAACGTAATACTTTTGCAAAGCAAAACTGTTGCTTTGGGCTTTAGGCAAATTAATTGTCTGGGGCTAAGGCAGGCTTAAATACATTAGGAAAACTTTTGCAAGAGACCCAAACAAGGTGGAAAAGAGCATTAACAACTTGAAAGGTCTACACAAGGAGCCACTGAAGGCAATATGAAATGATCAAAGAACACAGTGTCCTCATGATGATTCTGACCCCTTTAAAATGGTTACGGAGAGAAAACTGAAATTATGCCAATAACCATGGCAAGAACAAACCTAAAGGCAGTAAAGACAATAGCTCTTTCATTAAGCGATGCAATAAACAGAATTCTAAGAAAGTTTTGTAATTTAAAAACTTGACATGAAAAAGAGGAACCAAAAGTAAAATCTAACAGGGTGATAGCTTTGCATGCAGATTGTTATCTGATGGTCAACAAGTTACACTGAAAGATTAAGATGTAAACTAAGAAACAATGAATAATCTAAACTCTTTTTTTCTTAAATTTTTCTTAAATTACATCTTAATTGTTCAATGTAACAATGTATTCAGCAGAACTAAAAAACACAATCCATCCATAATAGGCCCAAAAGATGGCTTGTTTCATTTATGCTGCACATAAAGGGATCTTCTCCATGCCCTTTCCCTCTCTCTACCAAAATGTATTCTACCCTGGACTGCACAACTCAAATGAATTATGCAGGAAGAGCTGACAGAGCCCTCTAAGAAGATCATACTCAGACATTTGACTGCGTTGAACTCATGAGGGAATCATGTGTTTCTTACAGAAGGAACAAACTACCTGTTTTGTAGACTGAGAATGTTTTATGATGAAAAACGTCAGGCTCAATCTCTTTGATTCCTAAAGTGTGTGTGCATGGATGCATGTGAGCACACAACAAATCCTTCAAAGCCAAATGAAGTAAAGTCTAGTATATCTAACTGTATGCTCTCTCACATTCATGCATTCTCAGCCTTGCTTCTGTAAGTTCCTCAAAGTGGGGCACGTTTTCTTGATCTTTTGCTACTCCTGTAAAGGGTTATGTTCACTTATGTTACCATACGCATCATTATATTTAAGATGAATACAATGAGTTTATATATTATATTTAAGATGAATATTTAAGTACATTATATTTAAGATGAATACTAACAATCTGCAGGTTGGAGCTCTTGTGGATTAGCCCCAATGGTGGGCACACTGATGCAGAAATACCTGCCGTGCCACCCATTGACATAATATGAGCTCCCATGGTCTTCCCCATCCGCAGAGATGAGAGGGATGAAACGCTGGCAAGGAGGGCTCACTACATTAATACTTTGATATCTCATGAAAAAGAATTATTTGCCTGGACAACTTTCAGAAATAAGTCTTCCAGGTATACCACTGCATTGAACATTTGGGTGCAGTCACACACTATGATTGCTGTTAGAAACACCACTTTATTTATCATCATCATCATCATCATCATCATCATGATGTTTATTTATATCCTGCCTTCCTCCTCCCAGTACAGAGACTTGGGGCAGCTACCAATGCTTCATCACCAATGTTTCCTGGAGAAATCCTTTATAGAAATGATACAGCTACTGCCAAATACTGTACGCTGAGTTTGGTGCTGCAATAAGCCTGTGCGCCAGGAGAGGGCTCAGAGGATGCTGCCTGGCTGACACAGACTGGGGTGGACCAGAAGCAATTGTATTCTGTTCTACTAACCCACAGCCCACCTTTCTCACAGAGGGGTGTGGGAGCATGTGCACATATATACACACACCTCTCTGTGCACAGAAAGGTCTTATCCAACGCAAGGAATATTGGAGAGGTGTGGCATGTTGTAGTTGAGGACACCACAGTACCTTGCAACCTGTTTTACCAATGCTTCTTAAGCTAACTGATGCAGGAGACTGGCAGTACCTGTTCCCATTGACTACGACTGTTTCTTTCTCTCCTGGAGGCTCTGGAGGGATTGGAAGCAGATGGTTCAGAGACGAGCACCACTTTGAGAAGCACAGGGCAGGAATATCTAATTTCAGAGGCAGAAGCTATGGTTGCCTTCATTGCAACAGGATCCCCACATGTAATGCTTTCATGGGCTTGTGTGAAAACAAATGGGCGGCCAATGGGCAGAAATACAGGCACGGACTAAGCATGCCGAACCACCGAGAATCAGCTTAGTTCTGCCTTGCGTCCTAGTTCTTCCTCACACTAGGTGGTGATAGACTGCTAGGAACTGGTTTTCAAGTGGGATGAGGGATTATATTTATCTGGATAAGCACAACAAGTCAAAACTGTTGTCCAGTTCTCTAAATGTGAATCAAACTCAATCCCCCCCCCACCATGTATGACGTTAATAAACATTTCTAAAAATATTTCTGCAGCCTAAATGGTTTTCCAATTATTACAAAATTTAATTTGATAGTAAGCACAAACAGGAAGCTTTTCAGCATCGGGATATTTGTTCCAGTCCTGAGGAAAATCTACCTGCTGCTATTCAACTACCCTTAGCCTCTTCTTCTTCTTTTTCCCCCTGCAGCTATTAAGGAAATGCTATTATACTAACCCAGGAGCTAAATGGGAAAGAACATCACCAACATCCAAGCAAAGATGAGCAAGAATGGCTAGTCTGAATACACATTAGCTCTTTACCTGGAGCCTGTGGGACCTGATGTGTTTTTAATATCCTATTTTTCCCCTGGGGCAACCGTAGCTTAAATTTCAGTTGGCTTGAGGGAGAGCAATAACTGTTACTTAGGCGAAAATCAAGTATACCACTGTGTTCGGCACTCATCCCTTGCTGATAAAACTAAGAGATTATGAATGTTTGTGTCCTGAGGTATTACACCCCTTTTACAGATGATGCAACAGATGAAAAATGTGGCTACATTCAAATAGTGTAATTTGGTACTGGTATTCAATGATAGTGGAAATGAGATATTTTTCTTTCTCCCTCCTGTTACACTCTTCTGTGAGCCACAAAAATGCTCCAGTAGGTCTCCTAGCATTTAGAAGAGGTTTTAGGGTGCACTGGGGCTATTGGGAGGGAGGTAGATCTGTTCGATCCAGACCTAGTTCTGCAATGCTTAACTTGTATATTCAATGGACACAAATTTTATTGGGAAGAACAATTTTAGAAACATTAACAACCCACAGTTGGCAAATGCCACAAGAAGCATTTCCTGCTTCTTTCACACACAGAACTGCTTTTGAAGATCCAACTCAGTTTTAAGACCAATTTGCCATGAAGTTCTCCAAGCCAGTTTTGTCCAAAGGCAGTTTGTCTTCGCCTTTGCCTTCCTCTTGCCCAAAGTGGGTTTCCATGGTGGTGCAGAGATTTGAACCCTGGTCTCCAGAGTTGTAGTCCAACACACAAACCACTACACCACACTAACTCTTTGATTGTGCCAAGGAATAGATAGTGTCCTGATATTAGAATGCGCAGATGGCATGCCTAACATTTTGATTATGTATGAACGCGACAAAACACTTCAATCACCCTGGGCAATTTGTCTCAGACCTCAGAACAGTGGTCAGTGAACAAAAGAACTACAAAGATAGATTGGAAAGAGAAACAGCAGAATGGGAGTTCATCCACAAACTACAGTCTCTCAGCGATGAATTGAATAAAGATAATGGTTTCCTTACTCACTAAGTAGACTTCAGCACTATCTGACCCCATCTTCATGGGGGTGCCCTACATTCATCCATTCCCCTCACCATAGGCTAGTCTCATTGCAAAACTGGATCTGTCTATTCATCTCCATGCATCCTCTGGATATGCCTTTGTGCACTATCTGGACCTGCAACTTCACTTCCATGCACAAAGGATTTGTAATTTGAATTGACATCCTCACATACCAATGGCATATATATGTCTGTGCCTGGCTTCCAGTCCACTAAATGCATCTGAGGAAGTAGACTGAAGTCTATGAAAGCTCATGCTGCCAACTTCTTTCTTTTAGTTAGTCTCAAAGGTGCTACAAGATCTTTCCACATACTGATTCTACAGACTAACACGGCTGTATTTTTGAATTCTGATTATGTATGTAAAAATGAGCAAAAAAACCAAAACCATTTTATATTATTATGCACAGAAAGGGGTGCGTTACACACAGAAAACAGAAACTAAAAGAACACAGTTCTTCCTCACCCAGATATATAAACACAAATCACAGGGAAAGCTGCCTCTGCTGAGCACACCAGCCCTAGTCTCATCCCTTCCAGTGAGAAAGCAGGATTCAGTGTAGCTGATCGACTCTTCATTTCCCACAGTCAGCGGAGCAATTCTGGCAGCCGCCAGGTGGTGTTTGTTCAGTTGTCAAGCAGTTTCCTTCTGTGGCAGATGAAGACCAAGCCTCCACCTGCTGCATCAGGATTTGGAAGAAGCACTATCGACACCCGGAGCGGACCAGCCTGTTGGGTCTGTTCCCCAGAAATGATCTTGATGGAGAAGGCTACAAGGCAAGATGCCATGCTTCTGAAAACACCTTATGAGCTTACTGAAAAATAGAGGCAACTCAGAGAAGGACTCACCTAAAGAGGGTAGGACGAACTCTTTACTCCAGTTTTTAATCCATGCGTTAAAACTCCTTAGCTTCACTTGCAAGTTCCCTTAATATGTTTCTCATTTCACCTCCCTTGTTAATATGTTCTCTATCTGTCGAAGGCGTTGCTTTTTTAGATGAGTCTGTAAAAATGATGCTCAATGTACTGGCATCTTTTTTTTGTACGAAATAGGATTCCGAAAAGCAAACATGGATTAAAAGACAAGATGCAAATATCCCAAGGTATTTTAAAATATACAGGCTAAACCAGCAAAGAATAACCAGCCAGCAGAAATGGGTTTAAAATCCAGCATAGCCTTTAAAAAGCTGAACATAAACTAGAGCATCAGTAGAGCCCCATTTTATGGTAAGACTTGCAGAGAGGTCTGAATTTGTTGTTATAAAGTACTTTGTTTGGTTTTTTTAAAGAACTCTGTTAGAAACAGAAGATGCTTTTAGATTTCGGACTGAACTGTACCAGTAGCAGCCTGAAGTACAATCCGCTATCATTTACGTGTAAATGGTGACTTCACCCATCTTTGAATAGAAACCATCTTACTGGTGGTTGGAAGAAAACCAGCTCTGGACCAGTTAATGCCTATGGATGCAGAGAAGGATAAGGTACAAAAAATCCTAAGAAGTTACAATAAAGAACAGTACTGAAATAACTCAGGCTTCCTTGCAGACTCCAGTACATCGGATGCCCCTAAAACAGTACTATTATAATAGCAGTACTGTAAAACAATAAATTATACAATTATTTTCTTAATTATTTCTATTGGCCTACTTTCCGTTGGTTTATAAAAGTGATTTAGGCAATCTTTCAGAAACAAGAATTAATCAAAAAAAAGAAGGCATGTTAAAACACAGCTGGGTTATTCTTAAACCCCATGTTGGCAAACCAAATGTCTACAAGATTAGTTACATTTTGGAAGAATGCCTTAATCTAAAAATGTGACACTACAAAGTTTCGTGGTAATTCAGACATAACACAGCCTTTATTTTCAGCAAGTGAAAATAAATTTTTGTTCTAGAAATAAACGCAACAAACCCCCATAAATCTACTTTATGCATGCCTTCTCATAAAATAATAAGAATGGATCTGTCGGATCAGATTGCATGCCTTTTTAATTTTAGCATTCAATCCTCCCAAACAGGGCAAGGGGACAAAAAGCATCCCCTGTTGCTCTTTCCCAGCATCGGGGACTCAGGGATATACTACCTTGTAATATGGAGGTTCCATATAAACCGATAAAGATGATCGGCACTGATCTAGTCTAGTCTTTTGCTGTTGTTTTTCAATCTGCGCTAGCCACCATCGCAACAAGCTGTGCTAAGAAATCCTGCAAGTAAACTCAGCATATGTGAAGAAATATTTCCTACTTGCTAATTCAGTTAGCAAAACAAACCTTAACAGAAAAGGTAGCTGCTGAACCTATCACCCTTCCTTTCCAAAAGATGCCCACTAGGTATTTACGGCAAGCAATGAAAAGCAATTACAAATGTGCAGATAGTACAAGTCTTATATAAGATTTTAAAGGAACCTTTGATAGAAACACAGGGTAAGAATGAAAATGAATCTTCTACATTTTCTCAGACTTGTAAAGGGGTTTATTAGCTTTGTAGCCAATGACTGCAGTGGGGATATTGGTTAAGGTTTATACAGTAATCTATGGAAAGGAAAGAACACGAGAGAACAGGAGGTTCTCTATTATTGCTTTCACAACTGTCTTTATTCCTGATTTTCCCCCGATTCTGATAACAGCAACGCCAGGAAGACGTTTTGCACATTGTCACTGAATGGATCCCCATGTAATCACATTTATTTTTAAAAATTATACTTCTCATGTAAGCTCATGACTTTGTGGTTCAATTAATTAAATGAACATATTGACTTAAAAGACCTTATCATGAATTAGCTTGAACAAATGCCAATAAATGATCATAAAGGATGAGATATTTTCAATCTTCCCGGCACCAAGATTAATATTTTTCCTCTTTCATTAATTTCAGGTCCAGCCATAATCGTTGTTGCCTAACTGAAGTAAACAGAGCTATTATGATTCTGCATCTTTCAACCTCTAAGCAAGCTGGCAAACAACGAAAAATGTATATGCCAGAAGTCATCAACACTACTGAATACATAAAGTATTACAGAACATATGGATATTCTCTTGCTTGTCATAATGAAGAGCGGCCGGCTTTTTCTTGAAGCACAATAGAAATTCTTTACGCTTGGGTCTTAATCGCTTCTGCCTTGGCAGGTTTACAAAAATTATCTCTTCAGATCATTTTGGATCCACCACCAGTTTTATCGCTCTGGCACTGAAGGTGAAAGGGATCTACCTATTTGAAAATTAAACCATGGAAGTTTACGTGGCATCCACAACTCCAGTACTTTGCAACGGATCGTGTTTGTACAATCAAAACAAAACTCTTTCGGACAAATCAGAACACCAGCAATATGTCATAGGCCTTTTTTTGTCATGCCTTTACACCATATTCCTTTTTCCTATTGGCTTTGTAGGGAACATCCTTATTTTAGTGGTAAATATCAGTTTTCGCGAGAAGATGACTATTCCGGACCTGTACTTTATAAACCTTGCTGCAGCAGATCTAATTTTAGTTGCCGACTCCCTCATTGAAGTTTTCAATCTTGACGTAAAGTATTACGATATCACAATCATTTGTACTTTTATGTCTTTGTTCCTTCAAATCAATATGTACAGTAGCATATTCTTCCTAACGTGGATGAGCTTTGACAGATACATAGCCCTGGCCAAAGTAATGAGGTCCAACTTATTTCGCACGATGGAACACGCCAGATTAAGCTGTGGCCTCATCTGGCTGGCATCAATCTCTGCAACGTTAGTCCCCTTCACAGCCGTGTATCTGCAACACACCGGGGAGGTTTCCTTCTGCTTTGCGGATGTAAAAGAAATCCAGTGGCTTGAAATAACGTTAGGGTTTATCATCCCATTTGCTATCATTGGCCTTTGTTATTCATTGATCGTTCGAGTCCTGGTCAGAGCCCACAAGCACCGAAGCCTGCGCATACGCCGACAGAAAGCGCTTCGCATGATTGTGGTTGTTGTCCTTGTCTTCTTCATCTGCTGGCTTCCTGAAAATGTCTTCATAAGCGTACAACTTCTCCAAAAGACAGACCAAACCTCATCGAGGAGTCAGTCTTTCAGGCATAACTACCCTTTAACGGGACATATTGTGAATCTGGCAGCCTTCTCCAACAGCTGTTTGAACCCCCTTATCTACAGCTTCCTGGGTGAAACGTTCAGAGACAAACTAAAACTGTACATTGAACAGAAAACCAAAGTGTCAATTTTACACCGCTTTTGTCATGCTACCTTGAAATCGGTCATTACTGACAGCACTGAGCAATCGGAGGTTTAATTTAACTTGCGTCAAAGGTACAATGACAGACCTCGATACAATGCTTATTACTAACAGAAAAATTGTACATTTGCCATATAGACAGATTTGTACTCTATTTTTATGAGAATATGTAAAAGATTACATATTATTCAAATCTCATTAAGTTTGGATAGGAATAAAAGGCTCATGGAAGGTTGAATTTGTATAGTTACAAATAATAAGATACCAGAAATATTAATGCAAGAAGGACCTGGCTGTAATAGAATTATCCCATGTTGTTAGTTTTCTTGCGTATGTTGGATGCCCCGAACAGAACAAAACAATAAAATGACACTAAGACTGGAAAAATGCAATAGTACATATTGCTATGGACACAAATAAAAGTCATTGATTTTTCCATCCTAGTATATCACGTTGCAAACCTGGTTGAGACGAGAGCTACATGGTTCAGCACATAGGACTATATTTAAACAGATGCATTCTGTTACATACAGTGATTTAAGAAAACAAAAAATCACTCTAGAATTACAATTGAGACCTCTTTCTGCTACATTTTTCTGATTTTCAAATCTCTGTCATTTCCATGAGCGCTCCAAAATAAGGTAATGGTTTCCACATATTCAATATACTCTGCCAGATGCGGAGAAACATCAAGTCAAAGTCATGCAAGTAGAGTTTTAGGACCGTCTCTCTCTCTTCCCTCCTGAAGCCATTTTACCACTCAAAACAAACCAACAAAGCAACTAACAAATCTCCTATTCTAGGTTGTGTCCCCCCCCCCAAGCTACCAAACAGATTTTGAAAGTCCAGAACAGGTTTCTCCACTGACGAAAGTGGTTCCATCAGCAGAACAACAGCACTTGAATCTATTATGTAGGTTTGCCAATTAAAAGGAAAATGTTTTTTAACACCTCAGGAATGGCCCAGGGAACGCAGACAACCTACATGATAATTAAACTTTATGGATAAAGAAACACATGATGGAACTTCCAGGTCTGCACACAATACAAAATATTTTTTGTTACTTTACTGGGAGAAAGGGCAGGGATGAGCGCATGTTGCTGCCTAACTCTCTGTACTAAAATCCCAAGAATCCCCTTCGGGCAGCGGCACTTTGTCACTTCTACGTCAGCAATGAGGAGGTCAATTTTGTCCAGATTGTTGTCTGAACTTTAAGAGAGCTATCCAATATACTTAACCCTATTTCCCATAATGGGCTCAGAAAGTATACAGTTCAAACCCAACTCCAGAAAGGATTCAGTGATATGGAAACCACCAGCCAGCACTGCACCTAGGGAGGATGGCAAGGTGTCTACTGAAACTGAAAATGTGAATCTGTCATTTAATTCTACCCTTCAGAGTAGGCAAGGCAAAGAACATTACGGTATAACAGCAGCTGGGAAAATGGGATTGGGGGAAATGGAGGGCTGTGAGAAATTCAAAACTGAGATGCTCAAGCTCCCAGTAGTTATGGTAGGTATCCTAAAGAGGCATGCATGGCATGAATTGTGAAAGCTCTCATTGTGGCACTATACAAGGATGTTTCAGGAGAAAAGGAAAAGGCCCAATTTCTTCCACTCCACACAAAAGACACAGAAAATATAGCAATTAAGTGCTCAGTCTCACACTGCACCCTCTAACACAGAATACAGCACACCAAAGAAAGTCTAAGAGGTGGTAAGCATGGTTTGCTTCTCCTCTCTTAAAAATGTCCCTCCTTTCAAAACTTTTTGTCTGAGGCTGACTGGGGAGTCTTGAATAACAATATACCTCTTATGTGGTAAAAACGCACTACAGAATTTGGTTGACTGGCCTATTTTATATAGTGGCAGGTTTAAACAATGTGTACCTGTCAAAAGTCAATTGTATTGCAGAGCCTGTACAACACAAAAAAGGAGACCTTGTTCATGCTAAGCATCATATCACTCCGATACTTTGTCATGGGTCCATCCTAAGGAATCCTGGGATTTGAACTTTCATTGGGAGTTCTAAGCTTGAAAATGTTTCAACGTCACTTGTCTCATGTCTTGAACCTCTTACCCCTTCAAAATGTATAGGTATAATCTCAGTTAAAATGACTAGAGATTGAGAATTCTCTGCCCAGAGAGCATTAGTGCCTCACCGAAGTACAAATCCCAGAATACCAAAGGATGTCATCAAGGCAGTTACATGGATATCAAAGTGTTATAATTGTATAGTGAGAAAGAGACCTTAGAGAATAAACAGAGAAAGGGACAGTTCAAATTTCATCTTGAGGTTGGGACAAATAGTTTATCAGGAGTGTGTCTGATGGCCTCAAACAAGCCACCCTTCTCAATTTCAATGCCCTATTTGCACTATGAGTAACAATACCGCCCTGTCTTGTTCAAATGTTGGAAAAATAACTAAGTATAAAACACTTGAATGCTCTGAAGATCTATATAAAAGTTATATATTGTTGGTGCTGTTATTACCGGGCTGGGCTAGAATAAATAATTGCAGTTAAATTTCACTTAATCAAGTGGGACTAAATCTAAATGCAACTAACTCAGACTGGATCAAGAATCAAGCAACCTCTGACTTCTTTGTGGGAAAGTCAGCAGCATCTTGTACACTTCCTGGAAAAAAAGATGCCTTTAGCTGGCTTTGCCTGGCATCTTTCCAGCATTGCAAGGATTAAATGTTAAAACAACATCATGCTCCCTTCTCCCATAGTTATCTGACAGAGAGGAGCTGTTTGTGGAACACTTCGGGGTGGTTTGATCACAGTATGTTGGTCACAAGGTGTGCTGGTCACAAAAGGATAACAAGAATACAGTAATTTTACAATACCACCAAGATAAGATGTGCAGACCAACACTTTAAAACTTTCTCTCATACAGAGAGAAAGTGAGAGAGAAGAAAGACAGGAGAGACCACTGTAGGTAGGCATTACAAGATTTGTGAAAGAGACAAAAAGACTTCATGTGCAGTTGCGGAACAAGAGGAACAGTTCATGAGAAAATCTCGATGTGAAAAGATGTCTGAAGTTGAAAAGAGTTTGGTATGTGGGATGTCATTCAAAGTCAACCATTTGGCAGTCAAGCAACAAAACAAGCATGTGCTGACATCTGACACCATTTGAATTTGATGCTTGCAGAAGTAAAGTAGAATACATTCCGCATGTGTGTCACAAGAGCGGCTTAATGAAGCTGCTAGACTTGAAACAATTCTGCGTAAGGCCAAACTGATGTGTGCGGTTCTGATTTATAAGTAAAGACGGTTTGTCAAGTTCACTTGGCAGCCAGCAGGAGTTGATGGAGACCCATGGTCTAAGTTGACTTCTTCAGATGGTAAAAAGGTGGAGCCTGATCCATGCAATATGCATGAATGGGTGCTCTGCTAACAGAGATAAATATCTTGTCAATGAAAAGAAAGGACAAGAAGTGTACCATAATTTTACAGTAGACTAACGTTTGAATGTGGGCCCTGGATGGTCCCATGTTTATTAAAAAGTTGTAACAGCTTATAGCTACTAAGAGAATTGGGGCCATAATTATGTCCTGATATGAACTGGGCTGGTGATACAAGGCCCCACTTTGTTTCTGGTATATTGGGTACAAACTATGAAGCCATAATTTCTGGTTGAAAGGTATATAAAAATGGGTTTAGGATTAGAATCTGAGGTCTAAATCCAAAATGCTAGTCCTTACAAAAGTAGACCCATTGAATCAATGGTATTTATTTAAGTGTTCAGCAACTGGCACAATGAGTAAACTCTAACTGAGACAGGCAGTTGGTCTTAAGCCATCCTCTCCTATTGCTTCAACTATTATTTATGACGTCAGATGCATTTTAACATGGGTTCCAGATTTGGTCCATGTGAAATGCCTCACAGCCCCCAAGGATATTTTGGTCTAATTGTGCTACCTGAGAATATTCAATTGGAGATATCATATTCAACCGGAGATGTCATGGCCACCCAAGGCATAACCAACCAAAGGCACTGCATTCCCTTCACAGTCACTTTTACAGACTGATTCCATAGGAATTCATTTAAAGTTCAAGTGGAGCAATATGGCTCGGGATGCACCACATATGATACTCAAAACATTTCAAGCTTTTATTTACATTTGAGAGTAGTCTCCCTTCCCTCACCCAGGGATACGGCAAGACCAGAGGCTAAGAATAAATAAGCGCCTCTGCTGAGCCAGCTATCCTGGCTGGCAACAGAGGAAAACTGCCAGCTCTGCTTTGTTCTGAGGAGATGAGACTTCACAGTTCTACCTTGTTATCTCGCGGAGGCTGCCTGACTTGCCATAGCAAGCAATTCGAATGAACATTGTTGCAATATTAAGTGGCTCAGAGCTTGGGAGTGCCAATAATACCACCCAGTCTTGAGCCCCAAATTTTGTGAAGTGAAGTCAACATTTCATTCAAAGCAGCTGGGAAGAATAAATAATCAGGACTTACCAACAGAACTGCTACAATAATACAATCCACAGAGACAGAATCAACTTTGGTTCTAACTAAAATCTGCCAACAAATATGGAAAACAAAACAGTGCCCACAGATTGCAAACGATCAATATACGTTCTCATCCACAAAAAAGGAGACACAAAGAGAGCAAGAACATTCCACGGCCTTCCCATACAAGCAAAGTCAAGCTCAAAATTGTGCAGCAAAGGCTCCTACCATAGATGGAGCAAGAAATTCCAAGTGTAAACTGGATTCAGGAAAGGAAGAGGCTCTAGGAATCACATTGCAAACATATGACGGATAATAGTGTGATTGAGGGAAAGAAAAGCTATGGCTTTATCTTAAAAGAAATAGGTGTACCATTACATTTGATTGTCCCGGTGCATAACCTGCATTTAGGACAGGAGTGTAGTGTTAAAACAGAATATGGAGAAACAGAAAGGTTCCCAACCAGAGGAGGGCAAACAAGGCTTCATTCTATCACCATATTTGCTGAACTTGTATGCAGGAGGTATCATATGCAGAGCAGGTTTAGACTCTGAGGAGGAAGAGTTAAGATCAGAGAGAGGAATCTCAACAATCCTTACATTAATAAGAGAAAGGAAACTTTTGTTTAACATTAAGTTGGCAGGACTGGGTTCTCAAAGTCCTTGAAGTTCCTTTTGAAACATGGGTACCAAGTGAGAAGTGCTGCACAGAGTAGGAGATCAACTCCCATGACATGTAAATGGCCTCTTACACAAAGCTACACCAATGTTACATCTTGATCTAAAGGTGACTTTGGGCACCCCTATTAAAACCAACTGCTACTTAGTCCTATTTTTCCTTCTTTAATGTTTCTCTGTGCCGTTTTAGAATGAAAAGTGAACCTGAGTTACTTATCCCGACTCTCTTAACTTTGAACATAACACAAACTGAGAAACCTAAACTATAGCACAAAATGTATATATATGATGCTCCATCCCATTGTTTAATGCCCAATGAAGCATTCTTAACCTTTCCAAACCCAGCTAAATAGTACACAAAATATTGTGTTTATACCAGAAACAGTTGGAGATGCAAGCTTTTTGCCTGGGAAAGCCGCTTTCAAAGTAGGAACTGTTTTCCCAGCTGTGAATATACTTTCCTGGGAAATTTGTTCAGCCCATTAGACTAATATTCAAAGGAATGCAAAATTATTCAGCCTCATTTATGCATATAAATATTTCTGGCATATTTTACACTTTTGTGAATTTACTGTCATAGCAGCAGAATGTATTAAAAGGAATGCAAAGCAACAACTGAAAAGTTCCCTGCCAATTTATAAAAGAAATCAAAAGTCCACAATGACCAATTTAAGCCTTGCCACCAAAACCAAAAAGGATTTGTCTTGGCCCAAGAGGCATAAAGCAAAACACAAAACACAAAACAAACAAACCTTTTTCATAGCCCCTGTAGTCTTTAGCTGGCTACGTTGTCTTGCAAAAGATACTGTTGTCTTTCCCCAGAAACATTCATTTTTGTCTTTTTCAAAACGGTGGTACTCACCTTGGGATATCTGATAAGTTACCTGAGACAAGAGTAGGATTTCTTAGGTAGCAGCACAGAGTTTCTTGCTTTTAAAGATAAGTGAAGAAAGAACCAACTGCAGCTACTCCTACCTGTTCTTTTCCATGTATTTTCCCCATCGTCCTCTGTAGGTAGGCAGCACAAGGTAGGCAGCCCACTAGATTGTATACCAGTTGCAAACAATGATCATGTCTGAAGGTCACATGGAGTAGTCAGTAAGTTCTGATGGTACAAATGACTCTTGCTAGAGGTCAGAGTTAAAAGCAGGAGGGAACCTTGTGCGATTTTGTAAGTAAAAGCTCATGAAGCTGACAAGCAATTCCCTGTCACTACACTCTGAGACGCCCCTAGCAAAAATCCCACCAACAGGCTCAATCCAACAGAACCACCAAGAGCTGTAGGAAAGTGTTAACAGTGTCAATAATTTCCCAGTTTTAGCTGTTCTCCACAAAGCGCTTGTTGTATCTGAATGGAGATCCTTCTAGAATGCATGCCCAGGGACATAGCAAGACATCAAGACAATTGAAAGGACTCATTTTTCCAAAAAGCTACTGGCATCCTAATAGTGCAAACTAAGGCACGTCAATGTGAAGTCGAAGGCTTTCGTGGCCAGCATCCATAATTTTTTGTGGGTTTTTCAGGCTATGTGGTCATGTTCTAGAAGAGTTTATTCCTGATGTTTCGGCCAGCATCTGTGGCTGGCTGTTTCTGTGAAGATGCCAGTCACAGATGCAGGTGAAACGTCAGGAATCAACTCTTCTGGAACATGGCCACAGAGCCCGAAAAACCCACAAAAAATTAGGGCACGTCAAGTTGGGAAACACAAAGTTGTGACAAAGAATGTAAGCTTTTTGTCCACTAAATTTTACAGCTCCTCGGACCAAATAAAGAACATGAAATAGTGATGTAGTAATCCTCTGTACTATTTGATGGCCCACCCTGTCTTAAAGGATTTAGAGGGAATTGATTTATCAGCAGTTTCAGATTATAGTATTAATAAACCCCTGACTTACTGAGCAATTGCTGACAGTGATTTGATCAACATGAAAGCTCACAGACGACCATTATAGCTCCAAAAGGAAGGGAAGATTTAATCCGCATCACCTTGACTCCGCAGAAGTTACGCTGGCTGTGCAGGAAGACCAAGAACGCATTTCCACAGTTCAGGGAGAAAGAAACTAAACTAATATTGTCTTATTGACATTACAAAAATAGCCAAAGAGCAACATTGTGCCTATGGATGTCAAAACATTAATAAGCAAGCAGGCAAGCATTCCTAATAAATATGATAGCTCTGAACAACAAGCTTCAGACAAACATCAATATTTGCTGTCATCGGACAGAACAACAACAGCAATATTGCAATTGGCAACAACTATAGCCCCTAAAATCTTAACGGGGAACTATCACAAGTATTTATATAACTTCTACTGTGCTTTTTAAAATGAGAAACAACTGGCATTTCTCTAGGACCGTGTTAAAGTTGACTGACTGAAAGTAAAATAAAAGCATCCTTCCTCTCCAACTAGTTGTAACTCAAATTAATTATTACTATTATTAATGTTTATTTATATAGCAAATGAGTGTGACAGAATACTCAGTGTTAATGTGAGTTACTAAATCATGTGCTCGCTTTGAATTGGAAACTAGTTAGGACTGGTTAGCAAATTCTGGTTAACCTGGTTATCATTAAGTGGGGTAAATGTCGCTGCTGATGTAAGGCTTAACCACAGTTGAGACTCCATAGAAAAGTCAGGAGCATTTGTGTTCAAAAAAGAGGGCTCTCTCGCCTACTCCTTATCTCTTACTCATTGTTAAGCGATCTAAGTCATTAGGTTTACATCAGCAGTGTATGGCTTCTAAGGCTATTCATACCTTAGCATAGTACTTAAGCCGCTCGTTGCTATTTTATGTTAAAGGAAGGAAATTGAGAGATTTAAAAAAATCAGTGTGACAAGATTGTTTTGAAAGGTCAACATGTCTTAACGGCGAATATGCTTATTTGATCCTGGCACAATTTTTGTTTGAACAAATTTTACTATGATGGTCGACACAACCCTGTATAAAACATTTTCGCTTGCCTTCACACTGCTCTCCCCAAAAATCCATTAAAAACCTGAATTTTAAACTTCTGAGATGTGAGATATGCAAACAGAAAAGCTATTTAAATCACCACTAAAAGCAGCAAATTAATGGGTTAGTGAAGTATCTTTGCCTTTAAAAGTAATCAATACAGAAAATCTACTCTTAGCTTTAGAATTAAGCAATAATGTTGGCTTTTCGCTATCTAGAAAATACCATATTTTATATAAACCATAAAGCAAACAAACATTGCTTCCTTAAAGAAAGTTGAGGATTTTGGTTACAAAGCAACCATTAGGACTACTCATAGAGTTCAGCTGCGATGTACTGTACTGGCATTTCTGGAAACTGTGTGCTGCCACTTCATAGGATACGAAGTTATTATAAAGAAGATGCCAAAAGCTCAAACAAGCTATTTGCCCTCTGTGTTCCCTACAGGGCTGGGAAGTAGGGGACTCGTGAGGAATTTCCTCTTATCTCAGCAGGAACATTGGGACTGGTCAGCCAGGTCCTGCTCACCAGGGCCAGACTACAGGAGCAACGACAACATCGGAAAGCCGCTTCAGAGCTTACATTTCAACTCCATCTAAAAATTCATCTAAAAGGAGCGTCCAGATACTTTCCTGGGTGCATTTCTGCTGTTGGAGGATTCTGTTCTATACTGCAGATAAGAACAGCAAAATTTCAGTCTCTGTAGGTTAACACAAAAGGGCTTCAGACGAGACTCAGCCTCCTGCGATCCATTTTCTGCAAGAGTTGTTCCACTACTTTATAATGAACTAATAACAGTTTACTAGGATCCAGTCTCTGATTTCAAACACGATATACTTTTAAAAAGACAGCTGTGAGAGAAATGCACGCATATGTTCTGTGGAAGATAATTATGTATGCCGACATTTCTGTTTTACGGTAGTTATTTCCTCCTACCTACAGAACTGGGTTACACACACAATGTGTGGATTGCTAGAACAGAGAGGAAAGACTGAGTTAGTATACGCTTATGGTTAAGATACAGAGCATCTTGGCCGACTCATTTTTAGTAGATGCTGGTGTCTGTTGATCCAATTTTAACTTCATCTTATGCTCATTCAATACATGAGCCAGAAAACTATTCCTAGAGACGACGATATAATAAAGGTGATATGCACTTGGCAAATTCCGGTACACCTGCAATTTTAAGTATTGTTTTGCACTGCTTCTGAACATAGTAAAATGCATGCAAACACATTTAGAAGACTCATGCTTGCTTGCTCACCTCCAATTTTCGTTTCTTCATCTTAGGTTCATGTGCCTGTTGCTCCTTTGGCTTAGGTTTCTTCTTCTCCACCTTTTTCTTTCGTGGCATGAGAGGCTTCATTTTTTTCTTTCCCTTTTCCATTTTGTTATTTGCAGTTTTCTGTGTTATCGAGCAGTCTGTATTCAACAGCTGAAAGACAAAGGTGAAAGAAGCTATGCACAAAGAAAGAAGAACCAGGACTGCTGTCTTTTCCATAATGTTTAAGTAATAAATCAGCCAATCTTCTCAATTTTTTGCACTTTCAAAACTACCACTATAACCCCAGCAAGTGCATGATTTCCAAACGTTTAAGCCATGAATTTAGAGACATCATTCTTGCACATATACTGCATTCTTCCACTTGTTCAACCTTGTGGCTTGGGGACAAATGCTGTATTTAATTCCAGAAAGCATTTACAGATCCCATTCGCCTAAAGCAGCGTTTCCCAAACTTTGGTCCTCCAGACGTTTTGGACTTCAACTCCCCGAATTCCTGATTGTTGGCCAAAGGCTTGTAGGAATCGAAGTCCAAAACACCCAGAGGACCAAAGTTTAGGAACCATCGGTCTAAAGCCATACAAACTTGGGCCTGGATGGATCCCTGTTTGTAATGATCCACACGCAAACATGTCCTATGTACAACTAGGAGTAAAATCGAAACAGGTGACAAAGGATTAAACATCTTGGACAAGAGTGCTAGACCCTTTATTGAAAGATTTATCTACTCATATGGGAATAGTGTACTGTGATACTGTGTTCACACTGGAGAAATAAACCGGTTTAAGTGCCATGGCTCAATGCTGTGAAATTCTGGGAATTGTAGGTTGTTGTGGGGCCCAGAGCGGAGCTCTGCTCCGCTCTGGGCCCTACAACAAACTACAATTTCCAGAATTTCACAGCATTGAGCCATGGCACTTAAACCGGTTTATTTCTCCAGTGTGAACACAGCCTGTAATAAGGCAAAATCGCCCCACCAAAAGTCCTCCTTCCAATGGTACTATTAAAACCCCAATCTATGAGTTCAACACAAATCCAATGGGGCTAGTCCTGTGCTCCTAAAGGGCTACTAAAAATCATCCCGGAAAAGATTTGGTGGATGGGATTTACTTTCATGCAAACCGATTAATCGCTCCATTTCTAAACAGGAATTAATTGTTCTCCAAGCGAAATTGGGCTAGCAAGCCGGGCGGGGGGGGGGGGGATTAACTTCTCCTAAAACGTGGATCATCATCGTGCCACGTTCCTTAAATATCTAAATAAAGAGCCGGAGGGCTCCAGATTAGTTTCATTCTGCCTTGTTCCGCAAGAACAGATGGCACGGGGCTACCTTGCCGAGAGCCTGCTAAGCTGGATCATGGGGACAGATGTAGCCGCGTTCGGGTGGGGGACCAAGGTAGCGTCTTCTTGAACCCGGTCCAAGCAAAAAAGCAGCCGGTAAAAGAGGACGGCGATATCACAACTGAGACGCAAAGCAGCGCTAATAAATTGTTCGAAATCAAAAATGTTTCTTACATGCCGATGTGCGGGATTGGAATGAAAAGGAAGAAAGGTTAAGCAGATATCTTATATTTTCTACTCTTGATGTAATAAGATACTGTGTACACCTATTTTATTTATTTATTCGTTTGTTTAATTTTTGGGAAACTGGGATCCAGAAGCATTATAATCTAATTTATAGTAGATTATACAATAATCTATTTCATTGGAAGCATTATAATCTATCTCCAAAAAAAGCAGTAGGGAGAAGTATCAAAGAACGATCATAAAAAAAAGATGAACGGCAATTTTTCTGAGTTAGTTGTTTAAACGTAAACATACAGATCCTGATCAGCCTAATTGGAAAATATATATATATATATATATATATAGTAAATATAATGCAATATACAGGGTTAAGTGTTGCAACCAGTTAGCAGTCACTACTCTTGAAGTAAGCATGCCTTAAACACAGGTTGGAGTATTTCTTATTAAAACACACTTTTCTATCTTTCCGTCGGGCAGTTGTGCTGATCTTCCACACATGCACAAAAGACTTCAGCACCTTAAAAGTGAACGGATCTGTTGCTGCATTTGTTTTTGTGACGCAGAGCCCCTTTTGCCGCCGGGAGCCGTGTGTTTTTGTGTAGGGAAGGGATCCGTTTCCGTACGCACAAAACTCAGAGAAGTTGTGATCAGGGCTGGGGAGACACTCGGAGGCAGTTTTGGGTGGAATCGGAATTGGGAGAAATGTAGAATAGGAAAACGGAGCAACGTATGGTAAATACTGAATAGCATTTTATACTTATAATTTATACCTACATAAATGTTTCATGAGCCAGCATATGAGCCTCAGCCATGCAAACCCAATGGGTGAGTGACCTCGGGCAAGTCACACTCTCTCAGCCGCAGAGGATGGCAACGGCAAACCCGCTGCGAAGAAACTTGCCAAGAAAACCCTACAGAGTTTATCACACGGGTGGATGTTCTCTCAATTGCAAATGGAGCCAATTCGCAATTAAGTGAATTCGCTAGTTTAGCGAATTTATGTGAAATCTGATTGAGTTCAGAATGCATTCAGAATGACTTCCCGTTTCCCGAAAATGACTTCCCATTGCCCAAAATTGTGTGAGATACTCCAATACGCAACTACGTGAAACCCCAGGATTGCGTTCGGAATTACTTCCCTTTTGCCCGAAAATGCGTGAGATACACTCATTTGCAATAACGCGAAACCCCATGATTGCGTTCAGATTGCCATTGCATTATACCCCCCAAATTCCGTCGTATGATAAACGTTGACCATAGAGTTGTGCTTAGAAGTTCTGGGAGAAAACTCCTCTCTAGGCATCTGTAGGTCCTCCAACGTGATTCTATGATCGACGTCTGGCAGATGTTGACCATAGAGTTGCACCGGAGGACCTGGAGATTCCTAGAGAGGTGTCCTCTTAGGTAAAAAGAGTAAGATTATTATTATTATTATTATTATTTGAGGTTTTTCCAAATTCACTAGGATCCTTCATGGCATGAATGAAGAAGCTGGATAGGAGGAAAAAAAAATAGGATTCAAAGCCAAAAGTTTGGCCTATGGACTGGATGAAGGCAATAATAATAATATAATAAATATTTATTAAAAGCCCACTATAAATAAAACAGAGAAGCTTAATCCAGGCAAGACAGAGGTGCCTCGGTCATTTTATTTAAAATAAAAATAGGAGTAACTTTTCCAGACTCTGACGTTTCTCTCAGTCCCTCTTCTTAAGGAGCAGGATATGAATAAATATTTGTTTTGTTTTATTTTAAAAAGCAGAGTAACTTTTCCAAGTTTTGCCTTTTTTCCCCTCAGTTCCTTTCAGCTTGAAGGAATGAGATATAAATATTTTTAAACAAACAAACAAAGAAGTTTCCAAACTCTGGCACTGTAGTGGGATATAAATATATATTTGTTTAAAAATAAAAATAGTAACTTTTCCAAGCTCTATTATTTATTATTTTATTTTATTTTGTTTAATTTATATACTATTCCCAGCTCTGGCGTTCCTCTCAGTCCCTTTCAGCTCAAAGGAGTGGAACATAAATAAATACTTTATTTTATTTATTTATTATTATTATTACTATTATTAATATTAATATATTTATTATTTTATTTTAATATACTATTCCAAGCCCTGGTATTTTTCTAAGGAGCTCTGAGTGGGATATAGATAATGAATAAATAATAATAAAATATTTATCATCATTTATTATTATTTATTTTACATATTTATTATTTATTATTATTTTATTTTTATATACTATTCCAAGCCCCGGTGTTTTTCTATGTAGCTCTAAAGAGTGGGATATAGACAAATATTTTATTGTTTATTATTATTTATTATTATTTATTTTACATATTTATTGTTTATTATTTATTTTATTTTATTTTAATATACTATTCCAAGCTCTGGCGTTCCTCTCAGTCCCTTTTCCAGCTCCAAGGAGTGAGGTATAAATATTTTTTTAATTTATATTAAATGTGTATATAAACATTTCCTTCAAAATAAACAAAACAAAAGTTTTTCCCTTCATAATAAACCGGCGTCCGCCATTTTCCTCACAAACCCACCTCGCTCGCACTCGACGAACTGCCGCCCTCACTTCAACCCGGCTTCGTTCTTGCCGCCTCAGAACGGCCAGGCGCGACCCCTTATTGGCTCCCTTGCACATCCATCGAACAGCTCAACCAATCAGAGTAGCGGATCGTGCTTTTCTCCCCTCCCTCGCGCGAACGTTGTGACGCCAGGTAGGCGTGGCTCGTCGCGGAGTTGACGGTCTGATTACGGAGAGGGCGGGCGCTTACGGCGGCTTCTTTTGTTCCTATTGGTCGAGGCGCAGCTGAGTGACGTCTGCCGTCTTCCGCCTCACTGACAGGATTTTCTACGTTCCTTTGAGGATTTCTGGGAGTTGTAGTTCAGCGAGGCGCCAAAGCGCCATGGCTGACAATTCTAAAAGGCCTACCTCGCTAAACTACAAACCCCATGACGCCACGGGAGTAAAAGTGCACTATAATAATACAAAATATAAAATATAAATTGTAAATTAATAATAATAATAATAATAATAATAATTTTATTTATAATTTATATAACATTATAAAAAATAAAATTATAAATAAATAAATAAAAATTATTTTATAATAAATAAAATATATAATTATATAAAATTATAAAAAATAAATATTTATAAACAAATAAAATATATGACATGATATAACAAATTAAAGTATAAAAGATAAAAATGAATTTATAAATAAATAAAATGTATGATCTATAACAAATTAAATAAAATTATAATAAAAATGAATTTATAAATAAATAAATAAAATATATTACATTATATAACAATAAAGTAAAATATGAATATAATACAAAATAAAATATAAATATAATATAGTAATGTGTCTATTTCTAGAGCTGGTTGTTGGCAGCTTTAAAGGAATAACAAGAGCAGAAATAAGAAACCTGGGATGCAAAGATATAACATAAAGCTGGCAAAGGACAGCAGAAGCCTCAAACTGTGTTTAATAATAATAAACACTTGAGGGGAAAATAATGCGTTCTTGTGGTTAAAACATACCACTGAAAGCTCTCAAGGTGGCCATAATTCAGTCACACGCGTGGCCTACCTTGCAGGGCTGTTGTGAGCTTGGAGCGAAGAACAGAACCATGTATATTAATACAATGTATTGAACCAATTCTCAATTTTTGTGGCATAAAAACAAGCTTTTTAGCTGTGACATCCTGTGGCTGAACATGATATTGCAACTAAAGTCATAAAGATACTAGAAAGTCACCCAGAAAGACAGGTGTTCTTACCTGGATCAGATCTTGTTCCATTTTTACCAAAATAAATGTAAAGAGACTTCATTTATAGCAATTATTATTATATTTATTTGTATCCCGCTCTTTTCCCAGGAGTGGGACTCAGAGCGGCTTCACAACATTAAAAAACAGTACAATTAAAACATTAAAAAAACAAATTTTTTATATATAAAATAAATTTATATGATGGTGAAGGGTCTGGAATCTCTTTTCCTGGAGCTTGCATCCATTGTTCCGCATTCTAGTCTCTGCAGCAGCAGAAAACAAGCTCGCTCCCTCCTCAATATGACTCCAATTCAAATATTTGAACAGGGCTATCATATCACCTCTTAATCTTCTTTTCTCCAGGCTAAACATCCCCAGTTCCCTAAGTAGTTCCTCATAGGGCTTTATGGTTTCCAGATCCTTTACCATTTTAATCGCCTTCCTTTAAACACGCTCCATTTTCTCCACATCCTTTTTGAATTGTGGTGCCCAGAACTGGACCCAGTATTATTCCAGGTGGGACCTGACCAAAACAGAATAGAGCGGCACTATTACTTCCCTTGATCTAGACACTATACTTCTATTGATGCAGCCTAGAATCGCATTGGCCCTTTTAGCTGCTGCATCGCACTGTTGGCTCATGTTCAACTTTAAGGTTCCCATAAGCTTGAAAGCTTATCGCAACAGCAACGACTACAACCAGCCTTCCCTTCTTTTGTAACCCGTAACTTTAGGTTGGTCACCGGGACCCCATTAACTTAAAACACCAGACGACAACTAATATTGCAAGAAGACAGTTTACTGAGACGAAAAATTTATATACAAAAGTTGTACAGAAAAAGCATAGATGTTTTAAGAACTAAACTTCGACAGCAATCGACAGGGTGAGGTAGTTTTAGATTCCGGTTGTAAGATGTCAGCACTTTGCTTGGGACCTGAAACGGAAAAACAGTACAATTAAATACAAGCTCCAACTATTGAAGAGACACACTGTCTCAGTCCGTGGACTGTCTGTGTTTATTTCTATTTGTTTATTTGTTGTTTGTAGGACCATTCACAATGCAGCTTGGATTTTCAGTGAGAATCGGAGAAGGTTTTACTCTGTGTCCACACTGCAGTAACAATCCAGTTTGACACCTCTTTAAACCGCCATGGTTCAATGTTATGGAATGGTGGGATTTGCAAATTGTTGTGGCTCTCCGATATATCTCACCAAAAATAAAATAAAATAAAATACAAATCCCAGAATTCCATAGCACTGAGCCGTGGATGTTATGGCGCTACAGATGTACCTTTGAGAACGGAAGGACATAAAGAAGGGTCTTCCCAGAAATCTCAAAACGTGGACATGTTTGTAAGAAAGAATACAGCCTTTCAAATAAACTGGACCGATGCGGTTTAGGGTTAAATATAGTTCTTAACCTGCTGCTGTCACAACAAGGGAATTGTGCGACTTGTTGCAAAAAAGACACAAAGCTTTGAGATCACAGCCATCAGACTAGCAAGACACCAGGACTCACCTGTTTTGCCGAAGTCGATAGTCCAGAGACATTGTCTGGGATTCCAGCGATCTCATTAAAGCAGCGTATCTGCAAAGAAACAGCCACATTCAGCATCCCAAGTCCTTGTTGTGTTCCCACATTTTGTACAACATTTCGCCCCTTCGATTGCTTGTGAAGCTTCACTGGACGGAGCAAAGAGTCCTTTGCCTGAGGGGAAAGGTTGCACCATATCACAAGAAAGCAGCTATCATCCACATGCTTTTTGGGGATTAATTGATCTGCTGAAATCCAGTAGAAATGGCAAGGGTCTTCACTGTTAAAGTCCACACTGCTCAACCATGGGGTTCGAATTTAAAGATATAGCCATGTTAGTCTGGATTATCAGTATGCAAAGGGATCTTGTACCATCTTTGAGACTCAATGGTCCTACAAGATCCGTTTCGCGTACTTCTCGGCTAGTTAGGTTGGCACATAATCTCAGATCAAGTCACGGCCACATCGATCCTTCCCAACCATGCATCATCCCCGGCTCCAAAATAAAATACTTTAGCGTATATTGCTTAAAGTAGAGCATCTTTTGGTTTACGTCACTCTATAGCAGGGATGAGAACTGTATATCCCATGGACCACGCACACATACGCATCCAAGGTGAAAACAGCCCATTACTTATCCCTGGCAAGTGCAGCTCCTCTCCACTTTTCTTTCTTTCTTGACTCGACTTACAAAATCAATCCCTTAGTAGGATTTCCCCATTCACTGGCCAAACCGATAATTCATAGGGTTTACACCAGGACAGGCCCTGAGATTTCGGGGCCATAGCTAACAGGATGAGCTCTTTGTATAGGTTTTGGTGAGACGACAAGGACAATGTTGTGATGGACCATCCCTGGGAGAGGCAACATGGGCCAAAACTTGTCCTTGGTAAATCTTCACAGGATTGCTTTAGAAAGTCTCCCCAATCTGACCCTGAATGTTTTCAACAGACGGCTGCTTAAGCCAGCAAAGGAGTATCAGCTTTCCACTTTCGTAGCCTTACCCTGCTTTGGAAATGGCACGGTTTTGCCCTTGGCAGGCGTGGTCCAGAGGGTGCCGATGCTTGAGGCAGAAGTTCTGGTGACACCGGTCGCAAACCAGCTTCATCATCTCTCTCTTTTTGCAGCCTGGGCTGAAGCATTTGTGGGTGAAGATCTAAACGTTCCCCAAAAACATCAAGTTAGGAAGTGTCTCATAAACAGGGTTGCCATGGGACAAGTTGAGGGTAGTAACAACAACAACAACAAGGACTAGAACAGGTTAAACAGATGCAGGGAAAGATGTAGTTCAGGTGTAGGCAAGTGTGGGATGCCAGGCATTAGCATCCACAGGAGACATCACCACAAAAAAAATCCAATATTTTTGTTCCAAAATGCCCCCCAATGGCTTCTAGGGGTCATTTTCACCCTGCTTTTAGCCGCCATTGGAAAGTTTAGGGGTCCCCCCCCCCACCAAAGTCCACTATGAAGGATCCAAACAAGATCCTGTAGTGTGCAGATATTATTGAAAAATTAGAATGGTCCATGCCATCACATTTCCACTTTTTACACACGGTTGTGAATGCCAGACAGTGAAGAAAATGGATAAGAATAGTTTTTTGTGGAGCTTTCGGGCTCTTTGGCCATGTTCCAGAAGAGTTCCTTTCTGACATTTCGCCAGCATCTGTGGCATCTTCAGGGATGCTGGCGAAACGTCAGAAAGGAACTCTTCTAGAACATGGCCACAGAGCCCGAAAGCTCCACAAAAAACTACGGATGCCAGCCATGAAAGCCTTCGACTTCACATTGGATAAGAATAATATCAACTCAACTTAAACGTGTTGCAGGAGAAGCATTCTGCAGACACCATGGACTGCTAAACCAAAAGCAATAAATGGATCCTAAAGCAAATTAAGCCTCAACTATCTCTAGAAGCCAACTAAGATTGTCATACTTTGGACACAGCGTAAGAAGAAGACACAACTCCCAAGAAAAGATACGAATGCTTGGCAAGGTGGAAGCTATCAGGAAAAGAGGAAGGCTGTTTTCCAGAGAGATGGATTCAAACAAGGGATCCATGGAACAGCAACCGCTCACGTACAGTGAAGACTTTTAAGAGAGATGCTCCTTACCTTTTGCTTCTGTTGGGCAGAATCGGGTTTACAGTCCCGGTCCATATGGGCACCAACAACAGCGTCTGGCGTCTCCCCCTTTCCGACTGGGATGGGAGCGTTGCAGAGAGGACAGACCGGGACCTGCACATCCTAAAAAGAGCAAATGGATTTTAACTTAAAGAGTTTATCACACGGAATGGAATATCGTGAATATCGAATTGGCTTCGAATGGAGCCAATTCGATATTCACGTAAATTCGCTAGTTGAGCGAATTTACGTGAAATCTAATGGCGTTCGAAATGCATTCAGAATGACTTCCCATTTCCCGAAAATGACCCCCCCATTGCCCAAAATTGCATGAGATGCTTTAATATGAAATAACGTAAAACCTATGATTGCGTTCGGAATGACTTCCCATTGACCGAAATTGCATGAGATACACTCATTCGCAATAATGTGAAACCCCATGATTGCGTTCGGATTCCCATTGGATTATACCCCCAAATTCCATTGTATGATAAACTCCTTAGGAAGGAGAGCATGCAAGGTGTCTGTCAAGACAAGGCAACCGATGCATATTCAAAATCACAGCCAAAAAGTAGTCTAAATAGAAAATATACCAGCTCACACTTTTAGCCACAACCGTAAACTCATCTTAGTCATTTAACGTATTGACTGCTTTTAATACATTAAAAGTGCTCTTTTAACTGATGTTATTTGCTTTTCAGCTGGTGTTGTGTCCAATCTATTTTTGCATTTTAATCTATTGTTGTGACCGTCCTCAATACATTCAGAATACCTACAGCTAATAAGAAATAAATAGTAATGTACACAAGAAGCCAGAGCCAGCATGGCACAATGGTTTGAATGTTGGAGTAGGAAAACAGGGTTCAAATCCCCATTTGGGTAAGGAAACTCAGTGGGTGACCCTGGGCAAGTCACACTCTCTCGGCCTCGAAGGAAGGGCATTGCAAATCTCCAAACAAACCTTGCCAAGAAAACCCTGCGATGGGTTCACTTTAGGGTTGCCTTAAGCCAGAAACAACTTCAACACAAAGAATCAAAACAAGGCAAGAGACTAGGCTTTATTTTTACAATCCCAAGTACTTTTCATCATCATCCCGGGTTCACATAAAACTTTCGCCTTCTCCGCCGAAACCATCCCACTCATTCCAGGTCCAACTATTTTTTCTCCTCTCCCAAAGCTAGAGATTTTAGAGCCCAAACTTACCTTTTTGTAGGCAGAAGGACACCTGTGCCGGTCGTACGCAACATGGTCTTTGCAGAAAACATCCTCGCACGCATCACATTTCAGGGGCAGAAAGTCTACAAGGAGAAGCCAGACGTTGACCATAGAATTGCACTGGAGGAGCTATAAATGCTTAGTAGAGTATTCTCTCTAGGAATCTCCAGGTCTTTCAGTGTAACTTTTAGTTCAACTTGACCACAGAGTTGCGCTGGAGGACCTAGATATTCCTAGAGAGAATGAATTAATCAAATTTAGATTAATCAAACCTGCAAATATCAAAGCCGCAAATATGGATGGATGAGCGCATACTTCTGTCGAGGCAGCCGAGGAATAACAATGTTAGCCTCGCAACAAGTATATTGTGCGTCTTGGTTGGTCGATAAAGGTATCACCGGTGGATTTTTGTTTGCAAGTTAGTCTCTCATGTTAGGCTATATCTTCCGTATGACGATTTAGTACCGAAAAAGCAGCATCTTTCCCTCCAGAAGCAACCAGCCACAAGATATCGGTTGCTCCAGAACGGACCAGATTGACTCTCCGATTGTCAAACGTTGAGAAGTTAACAGCCATCAACTCCCAAAGCATTATTACGGTATTTTTTTTAAAGGTATGTTTTAATAGCTTAATTGTTTAATTGATGTTTTAGGGGAGCGGGTGGGAACTATTGGGTTATGGGGTTTTGTATGTATTTTTTTAAACTGCAAGCCACCTCTGGACAGAGAAGTGGGATATAAGTAAAGTTTATATTATTAACCTCTATAAATTTGGAATCAGGCTGCGTCACTATTTTATTTTTTTAAAAATCCAGGCAGCGACGGCGGATCTCTTAAAATATTATTTTCAATGCAGGTCTGTAGCATCTTACCCAACTGTTTGCAGGTTTTCTCAGAGCAGTGTTCGCCCAAGTTGGGGAATTCCATTCTCGTTTTTCACTAAGGCTTCTTCGCACCTGCAAAAGAATGAATTAAATGTTTAATTTAAAAAAAAATTAAACTTTTTGGTTTCCCCCCCCCCACAACTTTCAATCACAATTTCATGAAGGGACCCTGGCTAGCCAGGCTTTTCCTAGCTTAGAAATTTGAAATTAAGTAGATTTTAAGAATTACGTTATGTGTTGTACATGGTGTTAAATAAATAAAATAAATAAGTAAATTTACATTAATTATAAATTAATTATAAATTAATTATAAATTAATTATAATAATAAAATTACAAATTTATTAACTGTAAATTACAATAATAAATGTATTATACATTTATTAACTACAAACTCCAATAATTATAAATTTGTAATAATAAACTAAATTTGTTAAATAAATTATTATAAATTCATAATAAATTAACTTTGTTAATTAAAATTATTATTTTTATTTCTAATTTGTATATGTGTGTACATGAGTATATGTTTTATACTAAATAAAGTATATATAATATATAGAAATTTGAAATTATAAAACATGCCAGCCTTTAAAGATCCAGGACTCTTTCCTGATCAACACACCTCCCAGAAAAACTCCTTAAAAACCCACCCAATATTCTCTGTTGGCAGCAAAGAATAAATATAATAAAAGGACAAGATAGAAGGAGAAAAGAGGAGGAAATATATATATATATATATATATATTATATAAAAATATTAAAAACCCAAAATTGCAATGAATATTACCCATTTATATAGCCTGGCTCACTTACCAGCCTCTGCAACGCTTTACTCCACTCCCTTTTAATAATGAATGAACTGCTGGCTCACTGACTCAGCGCTTTTATAGGCACTCTCCACCCTTGCTGAGTCATCTTTTCCGCTTCCTGCTCCGCAGCCAATAAGGGGCGCGCCTCCCGTGACGTCACCAGGACGCCTGACCAATCCGGAGCGCCCCCGTCCTTGTGTGTGTTCCATTCCCTTCCATGCCAGTTCTGCTTTGTCACTCCAGCTGCTTAGGAGACTAAGCGTGAGTCAGCACTTTTTCTCTTCTTTGTATGTAATTTTTGTGAAGGAGTTGCAGATTTTCCTTTCATTATTAACATGGAGGTCAATGGATTATAGATTGAATATGGCTAACACAAAGGCAGTGTGGTGCAGTGGTTGGAGCAATGGTCCAGAACAGACACTGCAGAGATAATCCAGTTTGAGACCACTTTAACTGCCTTGGTTCAATGCTAGGGAGCCTTGGAAACTGTAGTTTTGAGAAACGTTTATAGCCTTCTCTGGTGCCGCAATAAACGACAATTCCCAGGATTTGAATCCTGGCCGGCCACGATGTAAACCCATTGGGTGACTCTGACCGAGTCACACTCTCTCGGCCTCAGGGGAAGGCGATGGCAAACCTTCTCCGAACAACTCTTCCCAATACAACTTGAAAGGCACACAACATCTGACAAATTGGTCTTCTCGGAGGAGGTTTGCCTTCCCCTGAGGCTGAGAGAGTGTGACTTGCCCAAGGTCACCCAGTGGGTTTCCATGTGCCCGAGCTAGGATTCGAACCCTGATCTACGAGCGTCTTAGCCCCAGCGCTCAAACCACTACGACAGGGTGGCTCTCCGAAAATATTTGAGAGTGTAATTTGCTTATGGTCACCCAATGCATTTCTATGGCCGGGCTGGACCCCACAACAAACTCCAACTCCCAGAATCCCATAGCCTTGAGCCGGGGCAGTTAAAGTGGTCCCAAACCGGGTGATTTCTCTAGTGTGGATGCATCCACAGGGACCAAGGCTGATGTGCCGCAATGTGAAAATGCAAAACGTGGAAATCATATGAGTCTTTCTCCTTGCCTGACCTCATGCTCACAGGAGTCTGAGTCATGCCTCCGCACTGGACAAACAAACAAGCTTCCATGCGCACGGATCCCGGTTCTTTATTTATAGACCGAGTTCCTTCTCCTTCTTGGAAGTGTAAACATGGCCTGTGTTAGGCAACAACAAGGGTCCCCCGTTCCCAAAACGTACCTTTATTTAGGCCACTGCAGACTGATCTGTCCCATGTCACCAAAAGCTCTCCTTTAGGACATGTCACTTTAGAACAGAGCGACCCCAAAAAATAAATACGGTCAATTTTATGTGTTGTGCTTTCGAGTCATTTCTGACTTATGTCAAGCCTCTCATGGGGTTTTCTTGGCAAGATCGGTTCAGAGGATGTTTGCCATTGCTTTCTTCTGAGGCTGAGACGATGGGATTCCTTGTATTGTTGTTGTTGCGTGTCTCCAAGTCATTTCCGATTTATGGAGATTCTAAAGCCGTCCGTATCTTTGCAGGATGTGTTCAGAGGAGGTTTGCCGTTGCCGCCTTCTGAGGCTGAGAAAATGTGGCTTGCCCAAAGTCACCAAAGGGGTTTCGTGGTCGAGCGGGACTCGAACCTTGGTCCCCAGAGTCATAATCCAACACTCAAACCACTACTACGCCGCACTGTTTACTGACTGGGAAAGGATCTCTTTGCACTCATGTCTTTAAACAGGTTGTCGCCAATAAAAAGAAAATAGAAAATTGCACGTGGAGGTCAGCAGCCAAAACAGTTCTGAAAAAGCGGAATGAAAAGGAAGCTTCTTGGAAGAAGGAGGAGCAGAATTTCCCCGAAAGGTTTATACACAGGGCCACCGAGCGACGGTGAGAATTGCAATTCCACATTCTCTGGCAGAACCAGATCCAGTAGATCCCAAGAGAATCCACCTAAATATTAGGAAGAACTTCCTGACAGTAAGAGCTGTTGGACAGTTTAAGACGCTGCCTTGGAGAGTAGTGGAGTCTCCTTCTTTGGAGGCCTTTAAACAGAGGCTGGATGGCCATCTATCATGGATGCTTTGATGGTGAGTTCCTGCACGGCAGAACGGGGTTGGACTGGATGGCCCTTGGGGTCTCTTCCAACTCTGTGATGCTACGATTCTTTGGCAACCCTCGCTCTTTCGCACATCCAGTCTTAGCAGCCCTGAACATGTGCGTCCGTCCGGTGGAGATCTTGTCTGTCCTAAATTAGTCCCCCCATAAGAAGCCGAACCGGAGATGCGAGAAGGTGGAGCGCTGCACAGTTATTTGGCTTATGTTGTTATGGAGGCTAAGACCGGGGATCACGGTCTGTGCGGTTTGATAGAGGAGGAGCCCATATGCGCCGATAACAAAAGGCAACGGCCGTGCGAAGGATTTGCGGCTCTTACGGAAAGGCTGCAAATCCAAGCAGGGGAAGTGCAGCCCATCTGGCAAAGGCAGGCATCTTAACGGAAAATGAGGATTAGAAATTAGCTAAGGTCTTAAGCGGTATTTTTAGACACATACACATTGCACACGCTTTCTTTCTCTCTCTCTCTCTCTCTCTCGTTCTCCTCCTCGGACTGACAGGTTGGGCTCCTGAGATTCCCAGAGTAAAGCTCCAGGCCTGACTTCGTTCAGGAAAGGATCACACCACGAGGTGAAGGATTACAGGCCAGCCGGCTTAGCGGCCAAGGCATGGGAAGCGTTGGAGATGATTTAGGAAGGATTTAGGGAAGGAGGAGGAAGGAGGGCTCCGAAAGCAGAATTTAATTAGAGGCAGCCAGCTTGCATTTCGGAGAGGAGACAAAATGACGTTGACCTGGAACAAAACAACCAGGACGAAGGCGACTGTGCCTGGAGCGGGAAATCGTATAGAATCATAGAGTTGGATGCCATCTGTATATGAAATCGAAGGCTTTTCGTGGCCAGCACCCGTAGTTTTTTTGTGGGTTTTGTAGGGCCATGTTCTTGAAGAGTTTGTTCCTCACTTTCACCAGCCTCTGTGGCTGGCATCTTCAGAGGTTTGTATCAGAGATGCCAGCCACAGAGGCTGGCAAAACGTCGGGAATAAATTCTTCGAGAACATGGCCACACAGCCCGAAAAACCCACAGAAAGCCATCTGTATATTTCCCAAAATTTGGAAGATGGGTAAGGTTGTTGTTGTTGTTGGGTGCCTTCAAGGGATTGCCGACTTACGGAGACCCTAAGGGAAACCTATCATGGGGTTTTCTTGGCCAGATGGGCTCAGAGGAGGTTTGTCATTGCGGTCGAGAGAGTGTGACTTGCCCAAAGTCACCCAGACACTTTCCATAGCTGAGTGGAGATCCAAACCCTGGGAAAAGGGATAGCTTCCTTGTTGTTGTTGGTGTTGTTGTTGTGTTGCAAGATCTGTTCAGACCACTATCCTACACATATACAGTATTATATACACTGTACATATATTATATATACACTTGCCTAAGGTCAGCGGGGATTCGAACCCTGGTCTCCAGAGTCATAGTAGTCTAGCCTAATATGAGCTCTAACTACATCACTGTTTTTAAATAGCTTTTGCTTTGCAATTTCAAATACTTTGAATATACCTGAAAGCTGGGCTGCATCTGCACTGTAGAAATAATCCTGTTTAATTGCCCTGGCTCAATGTTATAGATTTCTGGGAACTGTAGTTTTGTGAGACATTTAATCTTCTCTGTTGGAGAGCTGTGGTCCAAAAGTAAACAACAATTCCCAGGATTCCTTAGCAGTGAGCCAAGATAGTTAAAGTGATCTCAAACTGGATTATTTCTGCAGTGTAGATTGGGCCCTGGCTGTCTCCAAAACTTCACAAAGGTCAATCTAATCCTGATGTGTCAAACAGTTCTGGATGATCTCCAAATATTAGGAAATCACAGAACCTCATTTGGCTGGAAAGGGAGGTAATCTCCCTTTTTCCACTGCTGCAATTTTATTTTATTTTATTTTTGTTTAGCATAATTTAATATACAGCACCGACTAATAAAATTAAGGGCAGTATATAACTCGGGGAACACCATAAAAAGAATGCTAACCTGAAAGATAAATATATAACACTTTAGCCCAGGGGGAGATTGCAAATAAAGGAGAAATATGAGCGGAGCAATTCTGGCTTAATAAATAACCTTAAAGAGAAATAATGAAGAGGAGGTCTACAGCTTTAATGGCCTTCTTAAGATTCATTATTTGGAAAATAGCTTTTCTTCTCTGCTTCTCAAGGCACACAAATTGGGAGACGGTTTTATTTTTTTCCAGGGACGGCAGCTGGACAAGGAAAGAGCATTTCATCACGCAACTGCGGAGACAAGGAGATAAGTAACTTTGAAGGCTTTCAAGTCGGGGCAAAGAAACGGCGGCCTTCCCGATGTTGTGGGATGCCAACTCCTAGCAGCCTCAGGATGATAGGAGCTGCAATCCAACAAGGTAGCAAGGAATTGCTGCTCACTGCTGTCATGTCAACTTTGGAGTTTCTCATACGATGGAATTTGAGGGTCTAACGCGATGGCAATCCGAACGCAATCATGGCATTTCACGTTATCGCGAATGAGGGTATCTCACGCAATTTCGGGCAATGGGAAGTCATTCCAAACGCAATCATGGGGTTTCACGTAATTGCGTATTAGAGTATCTCACGCAATTTCGGGGTCATTGGGAAATGGGAAGTCATTCTGAACGCATTCTGAATGCAATCAGATTTCACATAAATTCGCTAAACTAGCAAATTCACCTAATTGCGAATTGGCTCCATTCACAATTGAGAGAAATTCCTCCCATGTGATAAACTCCTTTGACTTATGGCAACACTACGAACAAGAGACCTTTCCCACAAGTTACTCTGTTATCCACAGTTCTTGCAAACTCAGGGCACCCTCGATGGAGTCTGTCTGCCTGTAATACGGTCCTCCTCTTTTCCTACTGCCTTCTGTCTTGCCAGGCATTATCATCTTTTCTATTGAGTCACGTCCTCTCATGATATGTCCAAACTATAACAACCTCAGTTTGGCCTTCTTGGCTTCTAGGGAGAGTTCTGGCTTGATTTGCTTAAAGACCCACTTACAGAGTCATAGGACTTTTTCACACGGAGGAATGCATCACCGCCCCGAAAGAAGAAGAAAGTGGAGACAATCCAAATATGCAAGAAATTGTTTTGTAGCATATCACACAGAGAGACAAGCACAGCATCCATCCAAAAGAGAAAGCAGTGAGAATACAAATAAACTCATCACATGAGTACATACCCATCGTCTTCTTGATTTCAAATTAGCATGTTTGCGCATGCGCAGGGAGGACAAGATCCCATGGTCGACAGTAATCCCATGGCCGAACTGGAACTGCATTTCATACTAACGCAAATGCGAATTGACGGCAAATTCGCAGTGGAAAAGGATTTATAAATTCGATATTTTTGTGAATGCAGCTATTCCTGGGATGTCTCACGGTTGCGTTTGGATTGCGTTCCATTTGTGTGTGACGTCGCTTGAAGCTCTTTTGTGAAATTACATGAAATACCGGATTAATCCTTGGTTAACCTTCCAATTTTCCCCGTGTGATAAAGTCCATAGAGTTGGATGGGGCTTCATAGGACACTGAGTTCAACCCCTTCTCAATGCTAGAAATCCAGATATGGCATGCCCAGCTGTGCAGCCCCTTTTTGGAGCCAGCGTGGCATCGGCCAAGATATGGCCTTAGGGTCGCCATAAGTCGGGAATGACCTGAAAACACACCATAACAACAAGACAAGGAATCCCTACAATCTGTTTAAAAGGTGCGTCGCCACTCCTGGAGGCTGTTGCAATTGACCTTCTCTCCTCTTGGCCAGAAAAAAGACAGCCTGATGGATCTGTTGAGCTCCACGAACATTTGGGGACGGCTTTTGTTGTTGTACGTCTTCAAGTCCTTTCTGACTTATGGGACTGAAGGCGAACCTGTCATGGGGTTTTCTTGGCAAGATTTGTCCAGAGGAGGTTTGCCATTGCCTTCCCCTGAGGCCGAGAGAATGTGACTTGCCCAAGGTCACCCAGTGGGATGGTTTACAGTTTATAGAAGCATCTTGGAGGAAGATCTCTGTTGCACTTTGAGGATTTTACCACGAGGTGTCATCCTCTCATTGCGGATTCCCAACCGATCCATAAAGTCTTCTTGGTTCAGAGAGAGAGAGTTATGAGCCCCTGAGAATAATTCTTAATCTGCAGGTGGCCTGTGTTTAATCATCTGCCATTGATTATTATAATGCATTAGCATTATCACCGTGATGCTCTTCCCCACTTTGTCTTAAGGACTTCAGTTTCAAAAATGGTCATATTTCCAACAATTTCATGCACGTCTGTATACAAGCATTTTGTAAAATAATTAAAATGGGGGGGACCCCAAAAGTATTAGACGCAGAATGACACACTGTTTTAAAAGCAGGCAATAGAATTGCAACTGCATCTCCAAAAGCTCTTTGTCGTACCATTCATCGCTTGGAAAAGTTGGATTTTTCGATCACACGTTCCAGAATCTCTTTGGCTAGCGGGTTCTGGGAGTTGTAGTCCACAACCAGCATTTTCATGGCTGGCTTAATGTCCAATCCCAGATTCCAAAGCTCTATTATTATTATTATTATTATTAAACTTTATTTCTAAAGCGCTGTAATTATTCATCACTCCTTCTCCATCCCACTTTGTTCAGGTCAGAATCCCCCTCCTTATATTTCTATTTTTCTGGCATTTTGTGGGATGCTCTCAAGAGGCTGAGAGTGTGTGACTAAGTGGGTTTCCGTAGCTGACCATGAAACCGAACCTTGATCTCTATAGAGTTTGAATGCAACGCTGAAACTCTCTCTTCCATAGGGATCTGAACCCGGGTTTCCCTTCCCATCCAATATTCAAACCTCTACTTCATTCTGTCTCTTCTAGGACTTTCTTGCAAGATTTATTCAGACCTTTGTCTTCCTCTGAGGCTGAGAGAATGTGGCTTGCCTAAGGTCACCCGATGGGTTTCCATGGCCGAGCAGGAATTCGAACCCTGGTCACCTAGACTTCTAATCCAGCACCCAAATTACTACATCATACCCGCCTTGAATCCCATTATGGGAGAAATCCTTGAAATAAATTGTTTAAAAAGACCTTTGGGAAAAAACAGGAAGACGAGGCATTTCCATTTGGAAATCAATAGGGCACACTATTCTTTTTTCATTTCTGTTCTTACCTGCTATGCTTCATACACTATATTATTGTTAAATATTTTAATATAATACTTTAAAATCATGTTTTTTGTACTATTTTTGATATGTAGGAGAGGATTAGAAGCAAATATGCTTTCCCTGGGGCACCATTGAATCCAGCTTGCTCCATTGAGTCCAGTTGCCTGGTCTAGCCGACTTTTGCTCCGAAACCAGACTACGAGATTATTTGAAAGCAAGCGAACCCTGCAATGCATCATATTTCTGTATGTCCCTCCAAACCAGTCATAACTAAGTGGCATCCCATAAAATTGATCCCAGCTGGGTCCCAGTTTGGCCATCAGAGGTAAGGTGAAGCTTTTGCCGTCAGGGGGCAGCACAGCCTTCCAGGTCTTTCCATTGGCGAAAGATGTCTCCTATTTAGTGGCCTGCCTGCTTCCAGTCGTAAAACTGTACATTTTGTAAATTACACGGCCGTGTATAGGAAGGAGGGTATCATGCGAGCCCTTCCTTGCCAAATTGATATTTTAGCAACAACAGTAAACTTTGGCTTGATGGCCGATAATTTGAAGAGCCGGCGTCGGATGAAAAATTCATAATGGCTCGGGCCGACTGGAATGCAGACAAATTATATTTAATGCTCAGAGTTGTAAAACAATTTTGCTCCAGGGCTCCGCTATAATAAATATCGGGACGTAGTAAATGGAATCCGGGTAGTAGGTGCCCTAGGCCTTTTGTGTGCGAGAGAAAGAGAGACCGAGAAAGAGGGATTGCTTGGATCACAGATACTTCGTGGTTGTTTCACTGGGGCTGCCTCCGCACTGCAGGAATGATCCAGTTTGACACCATTTTAACTGCCATGGCTCAACTGTAGTTAGAGCTCTCTAACAGAAAAGGCTAAACGTCTCACAAAAGTGCAATGCCCAGATTTCCATAGCACTGAGCCAGGGCAGTTAAAGTAGAGTCGAACTGGATTATTTCTGCAGTGCGGATGCAGCCACGGACTCAGACATCCAGCTCATAGCAAGCTATGGCTTTCGTAGAGAGGAAAGAGGAATGGTCGATCCGCTGCAGCTTTTAGTCTAAACTTTAAAGGGATGAACCAAACCCACAAAAGAAAGCCATCCGTTGTGCTTTGTAGTGCCTTGAGTGTTAAACTAAGGCTTCAAGATTTGTTGTTCTTGTGCTTTCAAGTCGCTTCTGTCTTATGGTGACCCTATGATGTGGTTTTCTTGGCAAGGTTTGTTCAGAGGAGGTTTGCCATTGCCTTCCCCGGAGGCTGAGAGAGTGTGACTTGCACAAGGTCACCCAGTGGGTTTCATGGCTGAGCTGCGAATCGAACCCTGGTCTCCAGAGTCAAAGTCCAACGTTCAAATGACTACACAACACTGGCTCACACAAGGCTTCAAGATATCAGGGTTCGAATCCCTGCTTGGCCATGGAAACACACTGGGTGGCTTTGGGCAGGTCGCTCTCTCTCAGCCTCAGAGGAAAGCCATGGCAAAGCTCCTGTGCAGAAATGTGGAGCTGTTTCAACAAAGGAGATAATGAGGTTTACAAAGACGCATTGGACAGCGCCTGTGAGGTCACCGGAGGAAGGTATCACAGATCCTTTCCGGATCCTTTCCAGATTATTGTGCTCACGTCTGGATTTCTTTTCAGACCTTCTCGAGAGCTTGAATCCTCCCTAGTTGCGTGCGCAAGCGAAGGCTTCCGCTGGGGCCTACGCTTCAAGAAAATGCCCAAGAACGCCTTTTGGAGAAAGCTACTTAGAAATTCAACGGCAATTATGCAATTAAGCATTTTAAAAATGCACGCGTTTCCGGAGGCAGATCCAAGCGCACGAAGCTGTCTGCAGACCCCAGAAATTCTCAGTGGGATCTTTGAAAGGGGGGGGGGGGAGCGCCAACACGTTGACAACTTTAATTGATCCATGGCTCCGGGACTAGAACTGAAACCATGCGTCTTCTCCACAGAGGTGTTGATAATGGAGAGGTGGGGGAAATTACACTTGGTTGATGCTAGCATATGTTTGAGGCCTTAGTCTTACGGAGAGGGAAGGCAGTCAAGAGACAAGTGGTATCTTCAGGAACTTTAAAGTCAGAAACGATTTGAAGGTGCACAACGACGACTACAACAACAACAACAGCCCTCTGGGCTCTAAGGATGTGCGCATCTTGCCATAGATCACGCATGTGTCGGTGCATGTAAGATTGGAAGGGGCTACTCCTGTCTTTTCCATAAGTTGGATATGACTTGAAGGAACACAACAGCAACAACAACAACAACAACAACAACAACAACAGCACGAACAGCCCTCTGGGCTCTAGGGATGTGCCCACCTTGCCATAGACCATGCATGTGTCGGTGCGTGTAACATTGGAAGGGTCTAGTTGTCTTTTCCATAAGCTGGATATGACTTGAAGGCACACAACAACAGCAACAACAAAAAAGAAGAACAGCCCTCTGGGCTCTCGGGATGTGCCCACCTTGCCATAGATCACGCATGTGTTGGTGCATGTAAGATTGGAAAGGTCTAGTTATCTTTTCCATAAGCTGGATATGACTTCAAGGCACACAACAGCAACAACAGCAACATTCCTCTGGGCTCTGGGATGTGACCATCCTTCCATAGAGATACAAGTAAGATTGGAAGGAGCATATCTCCTGTCTTTTCCTTTGGGTCTATAGAAGGAAGGCCCAGTGCCAAAGATGTTAGGAAGCCTTGATGGAAATCTTAACAAGAGCCAACTTCGCCATTACAGCTTACCCAATTGCCTGTAGGCTTAACCCTCCATCTCCCTCTCGAGACTTTAATTACCGCCGAATGATTTTTATTATTTTTATCAATAAAATGCACATTTGGGCAGAAGGCCGCCCGCCAGCACACCTGAGCGAACTCGCCCATCGACGCCGCTCGCAAGAGGTTGGGTTCAGAAACAATAATAACACTTTGCCCTCTTGTAGTATTTCGTAAAAACGCGCTACACAAATGTGGATGAATTAAGCGGCCTGGTCACCCCTTCCTCTCCGGGAAGAAGGAGTCGAAAGGGCAAAGGTTGAGGAAGCGGGGGGCCAGGGAAAACTCCGGCTTTAATTCGCCAAGCTCTCCCCCGGTAACTGCATTTAATATCCAGAAATTATGAGCCGGAGGAACCTTAGATGAGCAGGAGGCAAAGGGGCGAGCTGCAAGGCCAATTCAGATGGGGCTGCCCCATGGCACGGTGGAAGCCTTTGGGGGCAAACGCCGGGGGGCAAGGGGAAGAAGGATGTTTAACAACCGCTCCGGCTGGGGAGAGCTTCTGTCCGCAGACGGCGTGCCCCCTCTCGCCTCGGAAAATTAAATATAAATATTTAATGGCGGCCCAGCAAGCCAAAGAAACACAACGCCGGGCTAATGAAAATCGAACTGTTGTCCAGGAAGTCTTTGAGATCCCGGCGGTGCGGCTGATTTCTTTCAGACACACAAAAGCACAGAAAGACGGAGGTCCAAAACACACCGCGGAAATAATGCGCTTTAACTGCCGTGGCTCAATGCTAGGGAATCTTGAAAACATCATTTTGTGAAACATTTAGCCGCCTCTGTCAGAGACTGCCATGCCTGGGATTCCCTAACACTGAGCCAGGGCAGTTAAAGCGGTCTCAAACTGGATGATTTCTGCAGTGTGTTTTGGACCAGAGACGGAGACCAAGGCTAACGTATGACGGTCACAGCATTTGGAAAAATAAAGGCTGTCGTAGAGTTTGGGAAGGGAGCCGTTGTGGTTTGAGGGCTGGACTTAGGGCTTTGGAGACCTTGAATCCTTGAATCCATGGCCATGGAATTTGAATCCTGCAACCCGAGTCCAACGCCGAAACCACACTACCATGCAGCCTTTTGAAAACATGAGGGTCTCCTTGGCAAGGTTTGTTCAAAGGAGGGGTGGCTTTGCCTTTGTCTAAAACCAAAAGGCTGCAATCCATTGGGTTTCCATGACTGAGATTTGAACTCCGATCTCCAGGAGTCCTAACTTGACATTCAAGCCGCTATGCCATGATGGCTCCCAAGCAATACTTAGCTTCTGTAATTGGACAAGGGTTGCTGGCATAATGCAGAATTAATGCAGTTTGACACCACTTTACCTTGTTGTGGCTCCGTGGAATCCTGGGATTTGTCGTTGTGGCGCTTCTCTGACCGAGAAAGCTAAATCGCTCTCAAAACTACAGATGCCAGAATTCCATAGCATGGAGCCGTGGCAGTTAAAGTGGTGTCAAACTGCATTAATTCTGCAGTGCAGATGCAGCCTAAATTGGGTGCATTTAAGGAAGCTTTAGGGGTGTTTTCCTGACTATTCAAGGGGGCCTTGGAGGTCCTCTGTACTACTCTTTTTGCCATGGTCCTTTATAGTGCTAGACTCCCTTTCTCGGTCATTTGAGATCTTCTGCTGTGATGATGTGGGACTTCTGTTGCTTTCGATTGCCGTGTTAATTTACTTATGATTTCTGCCTGTTGTTGTGATTTGATTGTTTTAATTGGTGCAACCCGCTTTGATTTGTTGTTGTTTTGAAAAGGAGAAAACAACAACAACAGCAACAACAGAGCAGCTGTTTTAAATATAAATTGAAAAAAATACAGCAAAGCAGTCTCAAAATATGGCCTGGATCTTAAGAGTTACTCCTGACTAGAGTCGTTGAATCCGTTAAATGTACCTATATGCTTACTCACATTGCAAAAAAAAAGGATTCAATGGGTCTGCATGGTGTATAGTTTGATTGTTGGACTATGACGCTGGAGGCCAGGGTTCGAATCATGGAACCCACTGGGTGACCCTGGCTTTGTCACACTCTCTCAGCCTCAGAGGATTGCAGTGGCAACTCTCTCTGAAGAAACTTGCCAAGAAAACCCTATAATAAGTCCGCCTTGGGGTTGCCGTAAGTCGGAAATGACTTGAAGGCACACAACATCAACAACTCTAGTTGAGACTGTGCTGGTCTATGACCATGCTATTCTAATCTATTTGAGATGAATTAATATCATCCGGGCCTCAATAAATACAGTAGGACCTTGTTATCCACTGGGGTTTGGTTCTAGGATCCTTCGTGGATCACAAAATCCATGGATGCTAAAGTCCCATTAAATATAATGGCATAGCAAAATGGTGTCCCTTATATCAAATGGCAAATATCAAGGTTTGCTTCTAGGAATTTATACTTTTTGGAATATTTTCATACCAAGGATGCTTGAATCTGTGGATAAGGAGGGCCAGCTGTAAAAATAAAAATGGTGGTAGGTGCCTGCCCCAAGAGCTTGCAGTCTCAATGGTTACAGAAAAAGGATGTTGGCTTCCATATCAGACCATTTGTAGTGAATCCATGCTGGGCATTATACAAGAAGCTGCTATTTGAAGGGCTGAGCCTCTGGATAGGTTTGACGGAGCTATCCGTGGTGTTGAAATCTGGCCTCAAAATAGTTGCTCTGCCTTGGACAGCTCCGTCAGTGCTCTCCATTGGTACAGCATTTCAAAGAGCATTTTTTGAAAAAATCTGGAATAAAATCCAAAACGGAGACGGAAATGTCTAACTGCTCCTGGCGTAACCTGTGGCTCAGGTAAAGAGGGAAAGACGGAGAGGAAAAGGTAGGAAAGAACAAAGCGCTACGGATGTGCCGGATGCCGTACCATCTCCTGTCCTTGAGGAAAGCACAGTCTCTCCTCGAAGAGGCCTCCAGAATATCATTTTAAAGAACAGAGCGGAGAGGAGGGGTGTCCTATCTCTCTCTTTTTCACACACGCACATCCACACAAAACCCTTCTTGCCTTTTCTTTCTCTTGACTTTGTTACCTGATGTCTTATAAGAACGCATCCTGCCTCTCTCGTCGCCTCCCCCCCCCCCCGCTTTCGCCTCCCTCCATTAAATGTTTTATCCATGTTGCCACTTCCATCTCCCGCGTTAGCATCTTTAATAGGGGAATATTACCATATTAATTGCTATTGTGAACCAGAAGATACTTATATCATCCAAGCTTTCATTACTGTCAGGGAAAGATTTTTTCCCACTGAGTCAAAAGTGACCACTTTCCTTAATCCCCTTCTTTAAAAGCTCTGTGATTTCTCCTTGACGGGGCTTTGGAACCACAGGCTCAGCTTGCCTCCCTCCTTTCCCCAACCGACGCCCCTCCTTTCGACTTTCTACTTCGTTCTTTTCTTTTCTTTTCTTTTAATCGGACCCCAATTTAGAATTCAAGAGATGCTCCCCCAATTGTGATAAGCAGAATTAAATCTCATTCTTTCTTTTCTTCTTTTCTTATTTACTCCGCAGATCTGAGGACGTAATTTTAGATTTCGGCAAAGGGGCAAGGGAGTCGAGAGATAAGGAGCGGAAGCAGATTCTGCAAACTCCATTTGGCCCAGTCAGGCGTTGGGGGAACACGATCATATGCAAAGACTGGTGGATCACAATATGCAGAGAGATCCATTTTATTCTATTTTATTTTATTGTTCCAAAACAGTTCTTTTAAATAGTATGCCCCACTCACGCGCGTTTCTGGTTCATATGCCCATTTCGTTGTTTGCCACCATAATAATTTCCTTTGTTGCTCTGTGCTTTCAGGTTAATTCTGGCGAACGGTGACCCTCTCCAAGGGTTTTCTTGGCAAGTTTTATTCAGAGAGGGTCTGCCTTTACCTTCCTAAGAAAGCGTGACTTGGCCGAAGTCACCAAATGGCTGAGTATGGATTCAGACCCTGGTCTCCTAGAGTCTTTGTCCGACATTCAAACCATTGTACTACACTGATGCTCGCTGACAAATCTTCGGATTTGAAATGGTCTTCCTCTGATATGCCCGAGGTCACTCATTCACTTTCAAGAGCTGAGTGGGCATCCAAACCCTGGGAACAGAGATGGTTTCCTTGCCGTTGCTGTTGTTCTTGTTGTGTGCCTTCAAGTCCTTTCTGACTTATGGCAACCCTAAGGTAACCCTATCATGGGGGTTTTTAGGAAAAAATTTGTTCAGAAGAGGTTTGCCGTTGCCTTCCCCTGAGGCTGAGAGAGTGTGACTTATCACCCAAGGTCACCCAGTGGCTTTCGTGGCTGAGCTGGGAGTCCAACCTTGGTCTCCAGAGTCATAGCCCAGTTCCCAAACTACTACCCCACATATGTTCCTATGCCCCCCAAAAGGGAACTTTTTTATCCAGAATGAACAATACATATAAGAGGCATGAAACAACCAGGTCCTGGAAGCCTTGCGTAAGTCAACAAAAACATTTTGAACCTTCTAGAGACCACTCAATGGTCTCTAGATGCATTTCTTCAAAAAGGCATCCAAGGATGACTTTCAGCCTTCACCTTTTTATTATTATTATCTCTGTCTACTTCTTGCAACACTGGTGCTCTTTCTTTATGCGATATTCTCTGGAATACCAATGTTCAACGTCTGGGCCTATGTGGTTGGGAATGCTAAACCAAAGCTTGGGAAAAGTTCCCTTTTTCTGGCTCCCAGTTTCCAGAATCTCCCAACCAACTTGGCCGTTGGGGATGTGAGGGGGTTGTTATATCCCTGGCCTCTGAATATGGATCCCTAGACTTCACTTTGTGGTTGTTGTTGTGTGCCTTCAAGTTGGTGCTGACTTATGACAATCCTGAGATGAACCTTACATGGTGTTTCCTTGGCAAAAGTTGTTGTTGCTGTTGTCGTGTGCCTTCAAGTCATTTCCGACTTACGGCGACTCTAAGGTGAAGCGGCTATGGAGTTTTCGTGGCAGAATTTGTTCTTCTTCTTGTTGTGTGCCTCCAAGTTGTTCCTGACTTAGGGCGATCCTAAAGTGAACCTAACAGAGGGTTTTCTTGGAAGCATTTGTTAGTGTTGTCATGTGCCTTCAATTCATTTCTGACTTACGGTGACTCTAAAGTGAAGCTATTGTGGGCAGATTTTGTCGTCCTTCTTGCTGTTGTGCACCTTCAAGCCGTTTCCAACTTATGGTGACTCTTAAGGCAAACCTATCATGGGGTTTCCTTGGCAAGATTTGTTCAGAGGAAGTTTACCATTGCCTTCCCTTGAGGCTGAGAGAGTGTGACTTAGTTTTCACCGCTCAGCTTTAGACTACTAGGGCCTCCTTCAAGTCAAGGATTAGCTTAGTCGTTCGCTGTCCATTAGCTTAGTTCTCCATTGCTGCTGAAATTAAAACCTAATAAAACCAAAAACAAAGGACTGGAAAGGCTTGTTCTTCAGTTTAGTGGCGGAGAAAGGACCGGCCCATATGACAATCCCTCCCGTACCCCAGAAGGGAAGAAAAAGGGGGCAGAGGGAGGACCAGCCGGGGGTAAAAAAAGAAATAATAATCTGGGCCCGAACAATGTACAAGCTGGGGGGAATTCAATAAAGCGTCGGCCTTATCAGATTGCAGGCCTTTTGTGGCCCGGCGGCTCGTGCCGATGGGCTAATGGGCCAGAAGGCGAGGGAAGGGGGGCATCGAACAAGGGCCATGGGGGAGGCGAGGGAGAAGTGTCAATAGAGTGAGCTTTGGGGAGGACAAAAAGAGGGAGACAGATGGGAGTGAAAGGGGGGAAAGGTGGAGAAGAAAAGGAAGAAAGGGAGAGGGCTGGCAGGGAGTGGGTGGGTGGGAGGGAAAACAATTAAGAAGCCATGGAGAGGAGAGAGGCTTTATCATTTAACAGTTAATCAGGCCGGGGGTGGACAGGTTTTTTAAAATTAAATTCCTTCTTAAATGACCAAACATGTTCCCCGGAATAAAAGGCAACAAAGGGAGGCGGGAGGGCGAAGGGCGAAAGAGAAAGAGGGGGAGAAAAGGCCCACCACCCACCACCACCACCGCCAGGCCCAGCTTCTGCTTCGGTGAAAGGGACCCAGCTGATTTTCGGTGGCTTTGCTTTTGCGGCCCAGTCCGCGTCTAGTCCAGGCCCAAAGGAGAACCAGGGTGGCATCGGGGGTTTGTGCGGTGGGGTTCTGGAGACCAGGGTTTGAAGGCCTGCTCGGCCGTGGAAAACCACTTGGGTGACTTTGGGCAAGTGGCACTGTCTCAATATCGGAGGAAGGCAAGGGCAGACCCCCTTCTCTGAACAAATCTGGCCAAGAAAACCCTGCGATAAGGTTGCCAAGTGTTGGAAATGACTCGAAGGCACACAGTAACAGCCACCACTAGTCCTAAGGATGTCCCCTGTTTAATATGGTGATGCCTGCGCTCGAAGTTTTTGGGCAGATAGAAGAAGGGTCTTTCACTATCCCTTGCGCTCTGATGCTTTAACCTAGAGATGCCAGGGATCTGGTTCTCCTTTGGACCTGTGATGCTGCTGCCTCTGAATTATGAGCATTTCTTGGAAATATCATGGTCCGGGTCCTCTTTATCGCTCATATATTCTTAAAGGAAGCATTGTTATGCTGGACCAGACTTTTGGTGTATCTAGCCGTTTTATGGACACTAACCTTAGTAGGGTGGTAAATCCACTTTGCGTTTGAACACTAACTTTCAAGGAATTGTCCAAGGTGCTGAGCTTATTTTTGGAGGCCACGTTCAGCACCTTGGAGAGATCATTTTGAAGTCGGGCCTGACACTCTGGAGCGAACGCAGTGGCCAAAAAACCCAATGCAATTCTGGGCTGCGTCAACATAAATATATCGTGTCCAGGTCGAGGGAAGTAATAGTACCGTTCTATTTTGCTTTGGTTCTGAGACCTCACCTGGAATGCTTTCTGGGTACCACAATTCGAGAAGGATCTCGGCAAGCTGGAGCGTGCCCAAAGAAAGACAGTCAAGATGGATGAAAAGTCTGGAAACTGAGTTTTATCAGGAATGAGTTCAGGAGCAGAGTACATTTAGCTTGAGGATGAGAAGACTGAGAAGTGATATGATAAGGCATCTTTAGGATGGAAGAAGCTTGTCTTCTGCTGGTCCAGACGCTAGAACACAAACCATTGACTTCAAAGGAGAAGAAAAGAGATTCCACCTAAACGTTAGGAAGAACGTCTGGACTATAAGAAGTACTCCAAGGAGTCAACTGCCTTGGAGGGTGGTGGACTCTCCTTCTTTGGAGGTCGGATAGGTATCTTCCAAGGGCGCTTCAGTTGTGTGTACCAAGAAGAAGGGTCTTTCACTATTTGATAGGTTTGCCTTAGGGTTACCGTATGTCAGAAAATGACTTGAAGGCAGCAACAGTGACACTGGGGCCACCACCGTCCCCTTTCCAAGTTACTTTGGGTACCAAGACATGGTTAGGAGTATCGTCCTACCCACATCGACACAAAAAGAAGGCTGATTATGTTCAATGGCCCTCCTTCTCCTAGCCATGTGAGTATCAGATCATGGCCTGAGGCCTCCAAATCGCTTGTGAGTGGCTTCCTAGGGTTGCTGTTTTAAATTGTAATTTTTACTATGTCGTTTTAATTGATGTTAGTTTAATTCAATTTTAAGGGGCGGGTGGTTGGGTATGGGTCGTGTATATTTCATCTTGTATTTTTTAATTGATGTAACCCGCTCCGATTGGATACAGAGGAGCAGGCTATAAATAAAACTTTATTATTATTATTATTATTATTATTATTATTACAGGATAAGGCAGATTGTTCATATCTGTGTGCCTCCAAGTCCTTTCCAGCTTACGGCGAGCCTAAGGCCATGGTTCCCTCTCCACTTTTTGGTGATCTTTGACCTTTGACCCCTGAGAGGTCCCTGGTTTGGGGTTCCTCCCGATCCATCCATCCTCGTCACGTGTCTGTAACCCGGAACTAGAAAAGGTTAGGAGTTCTTTGTTGGCTTTTTAAAATGAGGTTTGTCTTGGCCAGAGTTGTCCAGAGAAGGTTGGCCGTCGCCTTCCCGTGAGGCTGAGAGAGTGTGACTTGCCTAAGGTCACCCGGTGGGTTTCGTGGCCGAGCTAGGCGTCGAACCCTGGTCTCCAGGGTCTCAGTTAAAGAGGACTGTCATACTATATCCCCCAATTTGCAAAAAATAAAGGATGGGGAACCTTTTCAACCAGTGCTGCAAAAGACGAAGGCATCCTCTAGTCGGCACTGCCTCCCCTTCAAAGCCTTTGCGCCACTCTCTGGCCCTTTCTTCCAACTCAGTGCTGTTTAATTAACGTGCAAATTGGGTAGATTAAATGACTCTAAATAATTAGCCACAGATCCTATAAACAGGAGAACATATTTAATTAAGCAGCGATATAGATTTTGGAAACTGTTAAATGTCTCTCTCTCCAGAACGGTGCCTTTAGATCTTTCCATTTCGCCCCCCCCCCCCTTTCCAACTTCAAAACAAGATATATTCCCCCCCCCCTCTTTTCATTAAAAACAAAACACAAAACAGCCCTTCAAAATGTGGCTTTTGATCCCCTTCCTTCCCTTTTAAAGACATTCTGTTTAAAAAACTGCAAGAAATCTACTCCATTGTATATATATATTGATATATAGTCGGTTTAGGAAGATTAAAACTTTGGCTAGTAACTTCTTGTCCTGGACTAAAAGATTAAAAGAATTATATATATGGATATATATATATTCTTGTCCTGGACTAATTTATCATCTATCTATCTATCTATCTATCTATCTATCTATCATTCTTGTCTTGGACTAAAAGATGCAAAGAATTATACATATTATATATATATATATATATATATCCTTGTCCTGGACTAAAAGATGCAAAGAATTATAGCTAGTAACTTCTTGTCCTGGGTTAAAAAATGCTATAGATATATATATATATGGCTAGTAACTTCTTATCCTGGGCTAAAAAATGCAAAGTCTTATATCTATATCTTAATATAGATATGGCTAGTAACTTCTTGTCCTGGGCTAAATTATGTTTTTTAGCCCAGGACAAGAAATTACTATATATATATAATCCTTTGCATCCTTAGCACAAGAAGTTACTATCCAAAGTTTTTCAGCTGCCTAAGCCATCTTTGGTTTTTTTTTAAAGAAATTGATCAGATTTCATCTATCTATCATCTATCTATTTATCTATCTATCTAGTTTTCTTGGGCGAAGGAATGAAAACATTTATTTTAGGGGGGGAGGAATTATGGTATGTAGTTGGGTGGGATTTAAAACCAGAAAGGCAATACAAAGGTAAGTGAATAGGAAAGGGGGGGGGGGGAAGGAAATCCAATTTCATTATATCAATCAAATTTAATTGGCAATTTGTATAAGCAATGACCAGCTTGGCTTTAGGTTTAAAAAAAAAACTATTAAGGGGGGGGTGGGAAGGGGGGAAAAAGGAATCGGGGTTGCTACTAAAAAAGACGAAGAAGGGGAAAATCTTGGTTACTTAATTAGTGTCTGAACTGCAGAGGGAAAAAAAAGATCCTGAGATTTACTTTCTACAAAGAGCGAGAGCCGCGCCGACAATTCATTAGGCAGGCGGCTTGTAAATTAGAGCTAAGTTAACCTGATTTCCCTTAATTAAAACATCTTTCCTCGTTTACGATGTGGATATAAGTAGATCTCCAGGGTTTTGAATTTTCTACAACAGCAGATGGTCAACCCAGAAGCAGATAATAGTTAAAACGCCTTTCCTCCGAGCAGATCCGAAACGACGTGAGCGGGCGACCCCGGCAAGGATTAAAATTAAGGCCGACAACGGAGAGCTCTTAACCCTTTCTTGTTCCAGGTTAGAGACACCCAACAAGGAGGGCGGGATGCCCGGATTAGACGGCCTCTGCGTAGGGCGAATCGGCCTTCCTAAGGCTTCGGCCTTGGTTCAGGACACCAAAAATATTTGTATATTAAATATGCCAAACCAAATGTTGGCAAGGTGGAAGGTGTCCAGAGGAGAGCGGCTGAAATGGTGGTCTGGAAACCAGAAAGTCCTATGCAATGAACAGAAGGTTAGACTAGACAAGACTTTGAGCTCATCTCATACATGACTTTCAAGATAGGTCTGACTCTTATTCTTAGTCCTGATGAGGGTTGGCCATCAAATCCATTGAATATTGAAAGGTCTAGAAACCATAAAGTCCTATGCAATGAATAGAAGGCTAGACTAGACAAGACTTTGAGCTCATCCCATGCGGGTCTTTTGAGATAAAGGTTGACCATCAAATCCATTGAATAGTGAAGGGTCTAGAAACCATGACGTCCTATGTAATGGACAGAAGACTAGACTAGACAAGACTTTGAGCTCATCTCATACTTCTCTTTCAAGATAGGCCTGACTCTTATTCTTAGTCCTGATGAGGGTTGATCTATCAAATCCGTTGAATAGTGAAAGGTCTAGAAACCATAAAGCCCAATGCAATGAACAGAAGGTTAGACTAGACAAGACTTTGAGCTCATCTCATACATGCCTTTCAAGATAGGCCTGACTCTTACAGTTAGTCCTGATGAGGGTTGGCCCATCAAATCCATACGATGGTGAAAGGTTTGAGTTCATCCTCTGTCTTTCAAGATAGTCCTGACTCTTAGTCCTGATGGGGATTGACCGTCAAATCCATTGAATAGTGAAGGGTCTAGAAACCATAAAGACCTATGCAATGAACAGAAGACTAGACTAGACAAGACTTTGAGCTCATCCCATGCGGGTCTGAGAGTGAAGCTCCTTCTATTTTCTCTCAAGGCTGCGTCCGCATTGCAGGAATAATCTGGTTTGACACCGCTTTAACTGCCATGGCTCCATGCTGTGAAATCCTGGCCACTGTAGCATAGCTTTGGTGCCACAACAAAAGTTACAGGGTTCCCAGGATGCCATAGCATGGAGCCAAGGCAGTTAAAGCGGTACCAAACCAGATTATTCCTGCAGCGCGGACGCTGCTTTCTCCCACTTTCTTCTTATGGGATGGAGAAGAAGCTCAGAGCCAGAAATGAACCCAAAAGGCTGGCATTTTGGGAGGCCCCAAAACCAGACTCTTTCCCTCATCTTCATCCAGAGGAAATTTTGCAAACCTCCTTTCTTCTTCTTGGCAGGAAAGTGTCCAAACAGCTCTCCAGAGAGCAACCGGGCGCAGATTGAATTCATCAAGAAAACCTCATCCCAGGGAAGCTCAAGGTTGGGTCTTTATGGTTTATAAAATATTTAACCTCCCTTATTGCTTCCCATTGCACTTTGGGATCAAGAAGAGAAAAGGAAAGGAAAGGAAAGGAAAGGAGGGAAAAGAGAAGAGAGGAAAGGAGAGGTTGCCTATCCGGCTTCCCTCTCCAAAAGTTTCCAAAGATGCTGCAAGATCCCTTGGCATGAACTCATGCTCCCAACTTCTTTCTTTTCAGGGAGTCTCCAAAGAGTTGCAAGAGCCATTTGCATTAGCAGGGCAGCTACAAGATCCCTCTCTGCATGATTTTATAGGAGCTACAAGATCCCTTTGCATGAACAAAGATGCTACAAGATCCCTTAGACTGAGCTCATGCTCCCAGCTTCTTTCTTTCAGATAGTCTCAAAGGAGCTGCAAGATCCCTTTGTATGAGAAAAGGAGCTCCAAGATCCCTTTGCATGAACTCATGCTCCCAACTTCTTTCTTTCAGATCAGCTCAAAGGTGCTGCAAGATCTCTTTGCATAACTAAAGAGCTACAAGATCCCTTTGTATGAGTTCTTGCTCCCAATTTCTTTCTTTCAGACAGTCTCAAAGGAGCTACAAGATCCCTTTGTATGAACTCAAGCTCCCAACTTCTTTCTTTCAGATTGTCTCAAAGGAACTACCAGATCCCTTTGTTGGAGCAAAGAACCTACAAGATCCCTTTGCATGAACTCATGCTTCCAACTTCTTTCTTTTAGATCATCTCAATGGTGCTGCTGCAAGATCCCTTTGCATGAACTCATGATCCTGGCATCTTTCTTTCACATAGTCTCAAAGGTTCTGATGCAAGATCCCTTTGCGTAACTAAAGAGCTACAAGATCCCTTTGTATGAGTTCTTGCTCCCAATTTCTTTCTTTCAGGGTCTCAAAGGAGCTCCAAGATACCCTTTGCATGAACTCAAGCAACCAACTTCTTTCATTGTCTCAATGGAACTACAAGATCCCTTTGTTGGAGCAAAGAATCTACATGATCCCTTTGCTCCTAACTTCTTTCTTTCAGGGTCTCAAAGGAGCTCCAAGATCCCTTTGCATGAACTCAAGCTCCCAACTTCTTCCTTTTAGATGGTCTCAAAGGAACTACAAGATCCCTTTGTTGGAGCAGAGAACCTACAAGATCCCTTTGCATGAATTTATGCAGAGTTCAGATCATCTCAAAGGTGCTTCTGCAAGATCCCTTTGCGTAACTAAAGAGCTGCAAGATCCCTTTGTATGAGTTCTTGCTCCCAATTTCTTTCTTTCAGCTAGTCTCAAAGGAACTACCAGATCCCTTTGATGGAGCAAAGAACCACAAGATCCCTTTGCTCCCAACTTCTTTCTTTCAGGGTCTCAAAGGAGCTCCAAGATCCCTTTGCATGAACTCAAGCTCCCAACTTCTTTCCTTCACATTGTCTCAAAGGAACTACAAGATCCCTTTGTTGGAGCAAAGAACCTACAAGATCCCTTTGCATGATGAACTCATGCTCCCAGCCTCTTCCTTTTAGATGGCCTCAAAGGCGCTGCTCCAAGATCCCTTTGACCTCCTATCTAGTCCCCTCTTCAGGGAACGGGGAAAGTTCTCCCCATTTTATTTTATCATTATTATTTTTGGACTGCGGCTCCCAGGATCCCCCATCCATCCATCCATCCATCCAGGGCAGTCTGGACACCGTAGTGCAATATATATCCTGCTAAGTTTTCAAAACGTCACACTTTCCAAGTTGGCTATGAAAGATGTTTTGAGGGTTGATAGTGTTGCAAGGTAGTTTTTTGGGGGGAATAAAACGAGGGCCTTGTCCTTATTCCAAATAAATATTTTTTCCCTTCATTTCTATCATTTCAGAAAATGAGAAGCTAAAGATGATCCAGGACTCCAAGACTTTGCCCTTGGGATGCATCAACTCTTCATTTCTGGAGAAATGAAGTTTTGACTCCTTGCAAGGTTAGAAATGGGAAATAATACTATTTTGGATGAGGAAGGGGACAGGTTTCTTATTCTTATGGTTTCATTTTGACACTCTCGGGATGCAAAGAACCGAATCGGGTTCCAGAAAAGACGGCTGGACCAGGGGAGCAGAGTGGTCCGAAACGCACGGCAGAAATAATCCAGTTTGAGACTGCTTTACGTAGATGTCTTCATAATCTGGTTTGACGCCGCTTGGCTCCACGCTTTGGGATTACGGGAAGTGTGATTTCGTGAGCATTTGAGCCTTTTCTCTGTTGGGTAGCAAACTACAGATCCCAATATTGCATAGCATTCAGCCATGGCAACTTAAAGCGGTGTCAAACTGGGATATCTCCGCAAGTGCGGATGCAGCCAAGGTGGCCTGGAGAGACCTCCCTAATAATCGGTGTAAAGGAAAAGGAAAGAAAAGAACAATTTAGGAAGGAAAAAAAATGAATTTTAAAAAAGGGATGAAGAGGAAAGAAAATAATGTAAAGCCTCAACTTGTGAAGAGGCAGAGATAGAAGAATTGGGGAGTGAGAAAAAAGAATGAATAAAAGAGTCCTTTTCTTTTGGTCTGTTTTGGAAGAAATGGGTTTGACGAGAGAAAAGAAAAGAAAGAGAGCGCGATGGCATGAAAAAGTTATAAAAATTTGGATTAAAATCTCCAGGCCTATAGGCTTTCTTCAGTCCTCAATAAGGGATTCAGAGCAGTTTTTGAGCAGCATAGAAATTAAACTGATTTCCAATTCAAATCTTTCTCTCTCTCTGTCTCTGTCTCTTTCTTTGCCCCTTTCCAACAGCCCCCACCCCAATATATATATATATATATATATATGATCCATATACATATATACTATATATTATATTTAAAGAGAGAAGAAGCCCATCAAATTGAGCTGTAGTTAAGAGAGGAATATATATATATATATATATATATATATATATGATAAGCCCAACAAATTGAGCTGTGATTAACAGAGAAGGAAAGAGGGAGAGGACAATATTATATATTATGTATATGTATATGTTTAAAAAGAGAAGAGCTTATCAAATGGAGCTGTGGTTAAAAGAGAAGGAAACAGAAAGAGAGAGGAAAAGGGAAGCCATTCAAATGGAGCTGTGATTCACAGAGAAGGGAGGAAAGAGAGAAGAACATATATATATATATATATATATATATAAAATTTGAGAAAAGGGAAGCCCATCAAATGGAGCTGTGATTAACAGGGATATATATATATATATATATATATGGGAAGCCCATCAAATGGAGTTGTGATTAACAGGGAAGGAAGGAAAGAGAGAGGATATATATAAGTGTGTGTGTGTAGGAAGAAATATATATATATATATATATATATATATATTAATTTAAATATATATATAAAGGGAAGCCCATCAAATGGAGTTGTGATTAGCAGAGAAGGAAAGAGAGAGAGAAGAATAAATATAATATATATAATAAATATAATAAATATAATATATATGTGTGTGTGTGTATATATATGTATGTATGTATATATACACATACACTCACACACATTAAAAAGAAGAAGCCCATCAAATGGAGCCGTGATTAACAGTGATGGAAAGAGAGAGAGAGAGAGGAACATATATATAATATAATATAATTAATATAATAAATATAATATAATATAATATACATTTTAATATATATATGTATGTATGTATGTATGTATGTATGTATGTGTGCATATATACACACACACATATTAAAAAGAAGAAGCCCATCAAAGGGAGCTGTGATTAACAGTGAAGGAAAGAGAGCGAAGAATATATATATATATAATAAATGTCCATTTTTTTCCCCAAAAAAGAAGAAGCTCATCAAATGGAGCTGTGATTAATAGAGAGAAATATATAAATATATATATATAAATAAATATAATTTTTTTCTTCTTCTTCTTCTTTTCCAGCCCGAAGAGGAGGAGAAGACGAAAATGTAAATGACGGCTGGCCGCGGCGAAGGAGAAGAGCGGGGGCCCTGCAAATTGGCGTCACCATTCCTCAAATTATATCATTACTATATTTTGAAAATGTTAATCTGTTGAGCGGATTTCCCTCGGGACCGGAGTAAATTAGTTCTGTAGCTCTCTCAGCTCTGGGCCCGACAAGCACCTCCGATTTGCAGATTACAATTAGGCCTTCTGATTTGGGCTCCTTCAAGCATTGATAATTTTCGGCATATTAAGCACGTTTTAGCAAAAGGTGATAAGTCAGTTTTAATTGAAATGAAATTATTATTCTGATGGAAGTTTTTCGGGTTATTATTATTATTATACGGAGGGAAGGGGAGAGAAAAAAAATAATATAAAGTAAGGCAAAGGCGGCGGAGACGGAGGGGGGAAAAAAAAGACAAGAAATGAAAAGACTGTCCTCATTTTAGATTCAAGTCTATATATAATAATTTATTTCTTCTTTTTCTTTCTTCTTTCCTAATGCGGGAGAAAAGGCGAGAAAAAGGAAAAGGCGGGGGAAAGTTTGAAGATTTTTTGAAGGGCATTTCTATGTCAGGATTGGACGAGGTAATTTGAAGCGAATTACTTTATTTTAATTTTATATATATAATATATATATATATATTCTATCAGGAGTGGAGTGAATTAAAAACTCCAAATCAATCGCCTTTCTCCTTCGTTGCTTTTCCTCGCCTCTCTTTCTTTTTTTCCCCCTTCCTTCTCTTCTTCTTTTTTCATTCCTCCCCATCTTTGACGGAATTACAATTATAGATAATTATATGAAGTTTTCTCTTTTTTAATTGTCAGGATTAAGGAGGCTTCGCACTTTTTATTTTAATTTCTTTCCCTCCGCAAGGACCTCGTCGTCGTTTTTCTATCCGCTTTTCTTCTCCTTCCTTCCTTTCTTTCTCTACGTCTTTCAATCAAATCAAAGAGCGTCTTTTAATTCTTTCTTTTCGGGACTTTTCGGAAAACATTAATAACATTTCTTTTTCTTTTCCCTCACCTTTTTTATATATATATATTAATATATATAAATATATAATTGGAACCGCCTTCCTTTTTTTTTTCCCCGCCAGCAGCGGATCAAAATCACCTCCAACAATTAATTTAGATTTAATTCTGTAATTATCAGCAAATCGAGTAATGTGCGAGTTAATTTAGATAGTTAAAAATTAACTTGCGTGAAGTTAATTGAGTAATTAAAACCCTCAACTGCCGCCTATTAATTTGCTAATTAAAAATAAATTTGATTTTGTGTAATTTAAAGTAATATTGACATCAGTGTTGGATGGGCGGTTTTTATGGGGTTTTTATCGGGGTTTCGGGGGCGGGTGGCAGCGAGGAGGACACCTGCCACACTAGAAATCCCAAAAGTGGGCCCTAGGGGCAAAAGATGAGGAGGATATTAGGACAAAATGATGGGGAAGGATGGATCCAGAAGGGTTCGCTCTCCAAAGCCTTTGGAAGGATGTGTCCCAAATGCGAGAATTGCAGACGTAAAGAGGAAGAGAGGCGTGCGAGACATGCGCCTTTTTTGCGCCACGACCATATATGGAGGTGTAGAGGCGTGGCCTCTCCCTATTTGTTCCCGCCACAAGCGGCCATGTGCTTCCCAAAGTTTGGTCTTCCAGGGGTTTCGGACTCCAACTCCCAGAAGCCCCAGCCAGCTTGGCCAAGAGCCAGGAATGATGGGAGCTGAAGTCCGAAACATCTGGAGGAACATTGTTCGGGAGTCGCACATAGGCATCGGTTTGAAGCGCTATGGGTTCCTAGGATTTGTAGTTTTGCAAGGTCTTTCTCCTTCTCTGCCAAAGAGGGCTGGACTCGGTGATTCCCAAACTTTAGTCTTCCAGGGGTTTTGGACTTCAGCTCCAAAATTTGGGGAATCACATGTCGACACTACTTTGAAGTGCTATGGGATCCTGGGAGTTGTAGTTTTGCAAACTCTTTCTCCTTCTCTTATCAAAGAAGGCTGGTGCATCGCCCAGATGTGATTCCCAAACGTTGCTCTTCCAGTTGTTTTGGACTTCCAACTCCCAGAAAACCCAGCCAGCTTCTGGGAATTCTGGGAGTGGAAGTCCAAAACATTTGCAGGGCCTCTCCAGTGCTGTGAGATCCTGGATTTGTAGTTTCGAAAGGTCTTTCTCCTTCTCTGCCAAGAGGGCCGGAGTAATTCCCAAACGTTGGATCTTTGGACTTCAGCTCTAGGAAGTCCCAGCCAGCTTGGCTAAGAGCCGGGAATGATGGAAAGTGAAATCCAAAACATCTAGAGGACCAAACTTTGGAAAATCCCAGGATTCAGTTACGATGGAGCCGTGGGGCAGTTCAAAGTGGTGTCAAACTGCGTTATTTCTGCAGTGTAGACGCAGCCATGGCAGTTCAAGTGGTCTCCAGAGTCCTACTCCAATGAGTAGAGAATTGCTGGGACTTGCAATTTGACAACTTATGGGTGACCTGTTTAGGCTTGTGGCCTAAAACAATGCAACTCAAAGTTGTGGTTTGCAGACAAGTCTTGGTTCTCCAGCCCTCGGTTGTGGGGTCTCTGGTGTTTCCAGAAAAGGTTGGTAGCCAATGGGCACCGATATGGTGCCAGTCCGCGGCACACCAAAACCGACAAATAAATCACCAGTCCCACCCAACATTGGGAGGATAACAACTGGCCTAAAAAAAGATTCCCAGCATAGCGTAGTGGTTCGAGCTCTGGAGATCAGGGTTCAAATCCTGGCTGGGCCCTATAAAAACCCATTGGATGACCCCAAGGTTAGCAGGATGGCGATGGCAAACCCAGCTCTGAAGAAACCGGCCAAGGAAACCCTATGAAAGGCTTGCGTTAGGGTCGCCATAAGTCGGAAAACACGTCTTGAACAACTGATGCCAGAGTGAGCAAAAAGGTGGGAGAAAACTCCAGTTCTGGCATTTTACGAACCCCAATTCGAAGCAAAAGGGAGACAAGATTGCCCATTTCTGAATACATAGCGGCCATGGGTCTTGGGCGTTGTGTTACCTGGGACACCTATATCTCCTCCGAAGAACAAGAGGGTTGCTCAGGTACCTCAATCCCATTAGAAACCAGTATTCAGGCCTTCGTTGTTTGTCCCTATCATTTTCTATCTTGTGATAGACTCACATTGCATCTGAAGGCTCCATAGAAGTAATAGACAGAGTGCCATGGCTGCCTCAGATGGCTGTAGTTTGGGTCTCATGTCAGGGCAGCAAAACATTGTGTGTGTGTGTTTTGTGCACCTTCAAGTCATTTGTGACTTACGGCAACTCTATCTATCACGGGGTTTTCTTGGCAAGATTTATTCGGTGGACGTTTGCCATTGCTTTCCCCTGAGGCTGAGAGCGTGAATAATAGAAACATAGAGTTGGAAGAGAGGTTTATCACACTAGGGGGCAAACAGGATTTAAACAGGAATCAAACAGGAAATGTCCTATGTTAAACATAAGGCATTTCCTGTTTAATTCCTGTTTAACTCTCGTTTAAATTCTGTTTGCCCCCCTTGTGTGATACTTGCCAGGGTTTCATGAACCCTCCACTCCACCCAATGCACCTGAGGAAATGGACCGAAGTCTCCGAAAGTGCACGCTGCCAACTTCTTTCTTTCAGCGAGTCCAAAAGGTGCCGCGAGATCTCTCTGCGTACCGACTCTACAGACTAACACGGCTATATCTCCGAATCCTGCTCTCCGGAGTCAGTTCACTTTGTCGGTGTTGTTATCTCGGTTTCACCGTCTAGCGGTCGGTATTACCCGGCTGGTGTTTTGGACCATTAGCGATTCAGACTTCGTCCAGGAATCTGCGACTCAGAGAGATATCATTCGACAACGCGGTCTGTTAACACGCGGCATCGTTCGTTGTTGTTGTGGTGTCGTGATCCTATCTACAGAGATTTCGTTCGGGTGGTTTATAAGGAATTGCACTCGGAGCACCTATCGCCGCTGGAATCGCAGTTGTTTTCCTTCCCCGGAAATGCCGCATCTCCGTTTGTGGGTCTTGTGTTGTCGTCGCTTGTTTTCTCCTGCCTTCTGCAAACTCTTCCGAGCCAAGGATGGACAGATTGGAGGTGGCAAGGTTTCCCTTTTTTCGAACAAGACAAAACAAAGCGGAAACCCAGTATCAATCAGCCACAGTCTGGCGCAAAAGAGATGCACTTTGAATTAAACACAATAGAACTAACACGGTAACCCTTCTGGAAACTGTAATTTAGCATTAAATCATTCTGAACGTAGGAATTGGCTCCAATTACTGGAACTAAACTGAGCTCGCAGTCCGTCCAAACAAAAAACCCACTCTTGGTTAACCCCGGTGCCCGTCTTTCGTCATTTCAGGGGCATGTTGCGGTCTTTTTGAAAGATTGGGAGCGTCGTCGTGTCGTTCTGGGAGACAGAAACATTGGCTGATCCTCATCAAATCATCCCCAAATCTACCAGTCGATTGGATTTAACCTTTGGCGTCTCCCAGATCTAAGCTAAGATCACCCATCCTCCAAATCTTGCTCAATGAATCACAAAACACTTTCTGCAATTTTGTCTCGTCTTGAACCCGATCGGCTTCACAGAGCGGAATGAAGGAAAGAGAAACATATTGATTTATTTTTTAAAAAATGAATCTTTATCTGGGTGTAAACATTGGAAGAGAGGCTTTGGTACCCTAAAAACCAACAGTGTCTGCGGAGAAGCAGAAAGTAAGCTCGCTCCATCTTCTACATGGCATCCTTTTCCGATATTTAAAGACAGCTTTCATGTCACTTCTCTTCTCCAAGTTAAACATATCCGGCTCCTTCACGTGTTCCTCATAAGACTTGGTTCCAGATCATTTGGGTTGTCCTTCTCTGGACACGTTTCGGCTTGTTGATATTTTTCCTGAACTTTGCTCAAAACTGGGCACAGTATTCCAAGTAAGGTCCGACCAAAGACCTTCCCAGGACCTGGATTCCGTTGTTGTCATCTTTGTTGTGCGCCTTCAAGTTGTTTCCGACTTATGAGGACCCTCGGGTCTATCTGGGGCTGAGAGAGTGTGGTTTGTCTGGGGTCGCTCAATGGGTTTCCGTGGCTGAGTGGCGAGTCGAACCTTTGGCCTCCGGATTTAATCGCTCCACATTCAGACCTCCGAAGTCAAGGTATGAATGGTAGAGTACTGTGAAGTGATGTTCTGAGAAATGAATGAAGGTCTGAGTAAGCGAAGGAAGGAAGGAAGAAAAGAGAGAGATGGAACGAGAAGGTAGAAGAATAGATTAGAAGTGTATAAGGATAGAAGGGTAGGAAGTATGAGAAGCTTTTCGAATGTGAAGTGATGCAAGAAAGAGTATTAAAGATGCCAATGCAGAAGTGGATCTACTCTTTAGGCTAGTGTTTCAATGAACTGTCCAAGGTGCTTGGTCCTGTCTTCCAAAGAGACCTAGTACCTTGGATAGCTCTGTTCATGTTGGAACTAGAAGGTCCAGGGTGACTTCATGGCCTTTTAGTTCCTCTGAAATGGCACCCTCCAGTTGCGTTGAACTACAGCTCTCATCATGGGACCAGTCCGTCTGCTCTGGGTTTCAGCCTGGAGCCTACCTCCCCAAAAGCTCCAGCGTTTTGGGGTACCCCCTTCGAAGTTGAAAAGAAGCGCAAATCCACCCGGCCAGCCCCACTGCTACAATAGCTGCGTAAGTTGCGGAGATGTTGCACACACTTTTCCAAAGGCCCTGCCGCCGTCACTGGCTCCTTCTCGGGGTGCGTTCACAGGGTTTGGGTGGTTTAATGAATCTGCGCCCTTTCAAAGGTGCGTTGTGTGGCGTTTTCGGAGACGTGAGATTAAAAGCGTTCGCAGGCGCATTGTTCTCTCCCGGTGCGGAGGAGGCCGCGTAGACAATGCTGTGTTTCTTTTACACCATGTTCCTCGAGCGGGAACGTAACCTCTTGCCCTCCCTTCCATTCGCAGTCATTCGTGCGGCTGCGTGGGCGCGGGATATGCAAACACCGGTTTGCAAAACGTGTTTTTTTTTTCTTGCTTCGGGTGGCGTTTTGCCCAAAAAAAGCAAGCGCCGAGGCCCAGGATGGCCAGAGGTTTCCGTGGGTGCATCTTGACACCGTGGAAATAGTTCAATTTGGCACCGTGGCTCCATCCGTGGGATGTGTAGTTTTCTGAGGCACCAGCGTTCTTTGGCGGAGAAGGCGAAAGACCTTTGTGCAAGCTGTCTTTTTGAGACCTTTTCGACGGCAGCGACGGTTCCGTTTAAAAACATCTGGAAGTCAAGGTTTGCTCAGTCTTTCGAGGGCCTCCCCAAATGATTTGCGTCCCACAACGAGAACATCTCAATTTTGTTGTGGGCCTTCGAGGCGTTTCAGACTCATAGTGACCCCAAGGCAACCCTATCATGGGGTTTCCTTGGCAAGTTTCTTCAGAGGGGTTTTGCGGTTGCCATCCTCTGAGGCTGAGAGAGTGTGACTTGCCCCAAGGTCACCCAGTGGGCTTTATATGGTCAAGCCTGTATTCGAATCCTGGTGTCCAGAGTCATAGTCCAGCGCTCAAGCCGCTACTCAAGTGAGCAATAGGACTCCTTTTGTTTCGCACATCCTCCCCAAAACGGATTCAGCATCTCACGTAATTCTTTTAGGGTTCGGATTATGACCCCAAGAGGATGCAGTACCCCACCGACAAGGTTATTTTTCAAAGCAGGTGAAATTTCCAGGATGAGATAGGAAGCGTTCGCTTCCCAGCTCAACCCTGAAAACCACACTCTCTCAGCCGCAAAGGAAGGCCGTGGCAGACGTCCTCTGAACAAACCTGGCCCAGAAAACCCCACAATCGGGGTCACCATAAAGTTGGTAATGTCTTGAAGACACACAACGACAACAACTAAATAGGAAAGACAGAGGGATACTCCCTCGTTTTGGACTTGAGGAAGGCTGGACAGTCCTAAGTAAGGCCTGTCTTAAGGGAGTGATCCAAAGCCTACTGAGATCCACAAGCCCAAGCCTGGGTTCTCCTGTTTTTCTCCAAAAGCCGTGCATTTTAATAGTTGACGTTTGTTTCCAGGATGCGTCTGCACTGTTGAAATAATGCAGCTTGACACCGCTTTAACTGTCACGGCTCTGTCTTACCGGATCCTGGAATTTGTAGTTCGGCGGAGAAAGCGAAAGGCTTTGCAAAACGACGAATCCCAGTCGGATGGAGCTGCAGCACCTAAAGCGGTGCCACGTTTTATTATTATTCAAAGTGAGGACAAATCCCAAAAGGGTCCAATGCACATATGGACCATCCTTCTCGATTCTGGTGGACGATAACCTCCATTTTCTTCTTTCCTTGGAAGCCCCAGTTCTCTCCTTCAACGCTTTCTTCTCCATCATTGTCATCGTCGTCAATTTACGGTCTTTGACCAAAGTATCCCAAAGCTGATAAAAAACATGATTGATAATCATTTGACATCAACGTCCCTTTCCCCGCAAGCCTCCTCGGTGTCCTTTCGGCATCACTTTCCTTATAGGAATCCCCAACAAATTCAAAACAATTTTGGACCACAACACCCAGCATCCTCCAACCAGCCATGAAATTGTAGTCTTCCTTTTTTTAAAGAAAGGAAATTATTCCTATTTTGTTTCCCGGTTCTTGTGTTTAGAAGGAGTGTTATGTGAAGGAAACCAAGGCTTCAGGGGGTCACTTTTTCTTCCTGGCCGCAGACTTTGACCTTTGATGCTCTTTGCGTCCCGAAACGGATCTCCAAAGCGTCAAAGCGAGAGCCCTCGGGAAGGAAAGGAGGGAGATAGATGGGACCGGACCAGCTGGCGATTTGTCAAAATGGCCCTTAGAATAGCCTGCCCTCCTTCCTTCCATCCTTCGGGAGGCTTTTGGGGCCTGGTTTTGCCTTATTTTTGTAGGCTTTTGTAGGTTCCTAGGGGCAGAGAGCCACCTTGGTGGGAGATGCTTGGGTACGAAAAATAATGTATATACTCAGTTTAGAAACATTGACCCCAAAAAACTGACCCGACTTATCCGTGGGTCGATGGAGGCACTGTATCTTGAACTATAATTTAAAAGAAGACACCATCTCCGGGTGAAAAGGAAGAGGATAATATGGGAAGCCCCGAACCCTCTGGCCTTAAGAGTAAAGGCAAAGAGTTATTATGTCTGATGGGGTTTTGTAAGTCTTTTGACATGGTTTCACTTGGCTTCATCCTTTGCTTTGTGCCCCTCAGTTTTACCCTCGACTTATCCAGGGGTCAGAGCAACATCCAGAATTTTGGCCCCAAAACTTGCCCTAGACTTATACATGAGGTCGACTTATAGTTGAGTGGATACAGTCTGGAAACTCTTGTTTCTGCAGTTATTCCTCAGGAAGGAAGGAAGGAAGGAAGGAAGGAAGGAAGGAAGAAAGACTGACTGATGGATGGATGGACAAGGGAGGGAGGGGGAGGAGGAAGGGAGGAAAGGAAGGAAGGAAGGAAGGAAGGAAGGGAGGAAGGAGGTGAAAGGAGGAAGGAAGCAAGAAAGGAAGATAGGAGGAAGGAGGGAAGTAGGAGGAAAGAAGGAAGTAGGAAGGAAGCAAGAAAGGAAGATAGGAGGAAGGAGGGAAGTAGGAGGAAGGAGGAAGGAAACAAGAAAGGAAGATGGAAGGAAGGAAGGAAGGAGGAAGGAAGGAAGGAAGATGCAAGGAAGGAGGAAGGAAGGAAGGTAGAAGGGAGGAAGGATGGAGGGAGGATGGAGGAAGTGAAGTGGGAGAAGGGAGGAAGGAGAAAGGAAGCAAGGAAGGAGGAAGAGAGGAAAGAGGAAGGGAGGAAGGAAGGAAGGAGGGAGGCCAGCTCTCCTGGAAAGTCATCCCAAGAGGAAGCAGGAGCAGCCTTGGGAAGACAAACCAGACTGAGAGTGTGCCATCTCTCTCTCTCTCTTTCTCTCTTTCTTTCTCTATCCCTCTCTTTCTGGGGGTCGGAGGGGGCTGTCTTTGGGGCGGGGGGGGGGGTCCGGGTCTTCTTCTTCTTCTCCATTGAATGAAAGGGGAGCATCTGACAAAGTCACTGGGCTGCAGAGAAAGGGATTGCAGCCCCACCTCTCTCTCCAGGGCCTCCCTTGCTCTTCCTTCCTTCCTTCCTTCCTTCCTTTCTTTCTTTCATTCATTCTTTCTTTCTTTCTTCCTGGGGCCTTCGCAAACCTTGTCTTTTCAAGCGGCTGCAAACCGGCAGCGAAGCAATTCTCAGGATGAAATAAAGAAAGGCAGGTCTCGAAAGAGTTTCTTTGAAAAATAAAATACAGTAAGTGTTTCCAAAAAGAGGCAGGATATTAAAACTCTTTCTCTTAGGATGGCACTCAGCAGATATACTGTGTGTGTGCGTGTGCATGTGTATATATATATATACACACACACACACACATGTACATATATATTACATATATACACATGAATATACACACACACACACACACACACATATATATATATCACATATATACATACACATATGTGTATGTATATGTATGTATATGTATATGTACATATACACACGTGCATATATTACATATATACATATGAAAATGCATACATATATCTCACACACACACATCTATCTATCTATCTATATATATACAAACATGGATATTATATATATATACACACACATATACTATATATATATATATATATATAAACATGGATATTATATATATATATATATATACACACACACACACACATATACTACTAATATATCCACATGTGTGTGTCCATATATATAGACACACATATATTACATATATATATATATACACATGTATATATGACACACACACATACATGTATATATTACATATATACAGATATCTATACACACATACCTGTACATACATATATATACATTTCATAAATACACATGAATGTACATGCATATATTACATGTATATATATATACACACACACACACACGAATATATATTTATATTACATGTGTATATATATATATGCACACACACACACATGAATGTACATACATATATTACATATATACGCATGCATATGTATATATACACACACATGAATATAATTTATGTTACATGTGTATATGTATACATGTAATATATATATACACACACACACACACACACACATGTATGATATATATATATATATATATATATTAGAGATATCAAGGGAAAACGTTGGATCAAATGGGCCTTCTTCCAGATGACTCTTTTCAAGCACTTTAAAAGAGGATTGTATTATTTCCCCTTTCCTTTTAGGGAGGGGAAAAAAACCTCAACCACCCCTAAATATATATATATATATATATATATATATATAAAATATTATAATATATACATATATACATATATAGGGGTGGTCGAGGTTTTATATAATATTTATTATTATAAATTATTATATATAATTTATTTTATATATACCATATCATATTATATATAATTTTATTTAAACCTTCCTAAAGACTTGGGATGCCTGGTCTCCTCCAAGGAGAAAAGAGGAGCATGGAGAAGAAGACTCCAGCTGGATGATGATGATGATAAGATATCATTATATATATATATATATATATGTATTAATATATAATATAATTAATATATATATATATATATATATATATATATATTCTCCCCCTCCCTTTGAATTGAGAGAGAGCCTGTCTTTCTTTCCCTTCCCTTATTTTTGCAGGGCTGTTCCCCCCAGAACCACCGGGCTGTTTTTCCTTTCCTTTTTGCTTTTCTTCTTTGCAGGCTTTGCTTGCTCTGGAGGTCAAGTGAGGGACGGATTGTCTGCTTCCCCATAATAATATTAATTAAACAATTTGCATGCTAATAAGGTAACAATTATCGGGGCTTCTGCGGAAAGATGCAGGTTATTACAACACGCCAGTCTCCGGGCCAAGGGTCAGGACGAGAGAGGAGAAGAGAGAAGAGAAGGAAGGAAGGAAGCCAGAATTAACTGGCTCCTGGCAGACCCAGAAAAGAGGAGGAAGGAAGGAAGGAAGGAAGGAAGGAAGGAATTAATTCATTAGGAGGATGGAGGGAGAGAGAGAGAGAGAAAGAGAGGGAAGGAAGGGAAGGAGGAGAGAAACAACCTCCCTCCATCTCTGGATGGTTCATTTCATTCCTCCTTTCTTCTTCTTCTTGTTCTTCTTCTTATTATTATTATTATTCTTGTTCTTCTTGTTCTTCTTTTTCTTGTTCTTCTTCTTCTTATCTTTCTTCTTCTTCTTCTTCTTCTTCTTCTTCTTCTTCTTCTTATTGTTCTTCTTCTTATTCTTGTTCTTCTTCTTATTCTTGTTCTTATTCTTCTTATTACTTATTGTTCTTCTTCTTCTTCTAATTATTATTATTATTATTGTTGTTGTTGTTCTTCTTATTGTTCTTCTTCTTATTCTTGTTCTTATTCTTCTTATCAATTATTATTGTTCTTCTTATTATAATTATTATTGTTCTTATTCTTCTTATTCTTGTTCTTCTTGTTCTTGTTCTTCTTCTTATCCTTCTTCTTCCTCTTGTTCTTGTTGTTCTTCTTCTTATCCTTATAATTATTATTATTCTTGTTCTTCTTATTCTTATTCTTCTTATTGTTATTCTTCCTATTCTTTTTCTTATTCTTTTCTTATTCTTATTACTTCTTATTACTTCTTCTTATTATTATTATTATTATTATTCTTGTTCTTCTTATTTTCTTATTCTCCTTATTATTACTTATTCTTGTTTTCATTATTATTCTTGTTCTTGTTCTTCTTCTTATTATTATTATTATTTTTCTTCTTCTTCTTCTTCTTCTTGCTCTTGTTCTTCTTCTCCTTCTTCTTGTTCTTCTTGTTCTTGTTCTTGTTCTTCTTCTTTTTCTTCTTGTTCTTCTTATTCTTACTCTTCTTCTTATTATTATTCTTTTTCTTATTATTATTATTGTTCTTCTTGTTCTTCTTATTCTTTTTGTTCTTGTTCTTGTTCTTCTTCTTATCCTTCTTCTTCTTGTTCTTATAATTCTTCTCCTTCTTCTACTCCTCCTTCTCCTTCTCTTTCTCCTTCTTCCTCTTCTTGGTCTGGACTGATTAATTTTCTGTATTCAGAAACACGTTTCCCGGGACCTTCTTTGCAAAGAGGAGAGAAAAAGGCAACGAGGGAGGGAAGGGAAGAGCCAGGGTTTTTTTCTCGCTCCAGGCAAAATAATATAAATATATATATATATATATATATATTAAAATAAAAATAAAAGCCCTTCTTCCTCTTCGCCGCCTTGAGCCAGTTTGCATTTCGTTATTTATCAGAGAGAGAAATTAAATTATGCCAAGAAAGAAAGCCCTGGGCTTTTTCACCCAAAGAATTAATCCCCTTTTCTTTAAAAAGACCCCCTTCTCTAGCATTTGGGGGATGGTTTGGATGGAGTTGGAAGGAGGCTTGGTCAGGGCTCCAAATGCTAGCCTTATTTCATATATATATATATATATATATATATAAAATATATGAAATAAAGCTTGCATTTGGAGCCCTCAACAACCCTCCTTCCAACTCCAACTAATGAAGAAGGTTTAGGGAGGGATCCAAGTGCTAGCTTTATTTCATATATATGTATAATATGATATAATATAATATGTATATGTACACACACACACATATATATGTATATAAAAGTTTGCATTTGGAGCCCTCCACCAAGCCTCCTTCCAACTCCAACCAAGGAAGGAAGCTTGGATTTATTTCATATATATATATATATTACATACATACTTCTATTATATGTAATTATATACTATATATATATGAAATAAAGCTTGCATTTGGAGCCTCTCCAAGCCTCCTTTCAACTCCAAGGAAGGAGGCTTGGATTTATTTCATATATATATATATATATACACACACCACCTTATATTATATGTAATGTTTTATATATATATATATGCAATAAAGCTTGCATTTATACCCCCTCCACCAAGGCCTCCTTCCAACTCCAACCAAG
>JAOEGL010000008.1:16736814-16748080 GCA_034509955.1 Urosaurus nigricauda
AGGAAGTGGTGAGGAAAGAGCAAGGGAAGGGAAGGGAAGAGAAATGGGGGAAGAGAAAGAGGAAAGAAAGAAAGGGGGAAGAAAAGAGAAAGTCGGGTAAGAAAGCGAGGAAGAAAGAGAAAACGGGAAGAAAGAGAAAGAAGAAAGGAAAGGAAAAGTGGAGGAAAGGGAAAGTGGGGAGGATGAAAGGGAAGAAAATGGGGGGATGGAGAAGAAGGAAGGGGGGACGTTGGGGTCTTTAAAAGGGATGTTTTTAAAGCCCCCCCCCAAATAAAACCCCCAAACCAAACCGGGCCCAGGCTTTCGGAGGAGAAAAAAGGCCCCGATCTGGAGGAATAGGGAAAGAGCTTCCGATCCCGAGAAATGAATCGAAAGACCCCCCGATTCTGGGGATGGAGAAGCCCCCAAATTTGGGGGGAAATAAGCAAATATCCCCCCGATTGGGAGAAACCAGAAAAAGAGACTTTCTCTTCCCATCGTCGCTTGTTTTTCTGGGCTGTTTGTTTATTTCCAGCCCTTTCCTTTCCCTTTCTTTCTTTCTTTCTTCCTTCCTTCCTTCCTTCCTTCCTTCCTTTCTTCCTTCCTTTCTTCCCCCTGAAATGATATATTTAAGAAGAAAAGAAGGAGAGAAAGAGAGAGAAAATGCTCTGGGTTTTTTTTTTAGCATTGATACCCGACATTTCTCTTTCATTTAATTCGGAAAAGAGAAGAAAACAGAATTTCGGGTTCGTCGTTTGCAATAAAAAAGGAGAGAAAGGTTTTGGGTTTATTTTATTTTATTTTATTGGGGGAAAGGGGGGATTAAACAAGAAAGAGAGAAAGCATAATATAATAATAATAAATATGGGTGTTTTTTTTTTAAAATTAACGGGGAGAAAAGTTAATAAATGCCAGGACCCTTTTTCCAACCCGAATCCCTATGATGGATTTGGGGTTTTTTTTTTAGGGGAAGGAATAAATAAGAATAGGGAGGAAATGGGGTTTTGGTTTTAATTGCAAAAATAATAATTATTGGAAAGTGGGTTTGGGTTGGAAAGAGAAGATCGTTCCTTTTTCTTTCCTTCTCTTCTCGGAACGACCTGAATTGAATTTCTGGATTGAAATCTTGATTATTATTTTATAATAAAGATTAAAGGGGGGGGGGGGAAGAGAAGGGGGGTCTTTTGTGGGTCGAAAAAACCAGGCCCTTTTTGCAAAAAAAAAAAAAGCCCCAAAGCTTTCCAGCCGATCCTTTTTTTCCATAGGACCCAAATTCTTTTCTTTTTTTCAATAGGACCCAAATTCTCCCTTCGTCCTTTATTCCAAAACATCGAGAACCTTTGTTTCCAAAACCATCTTTTAGAGATGGGGAGAAATTATAATTTAATTTATAATTTAATCTATTAAATAAGCCAATGCTTATTAAACCTTCCTATTAGAATAATAGGATAATAATAGAATATATAGGAAGGTTTAATAAGGACTGGCTTTGTCGATGCTTCTTTCCTATATCAATAATATAATATATTAATATATTATTGATATAGGAAGGTTTAATAAGGACTGACTCTTTCAATGCTTCTCTTCTATATGAATAATATAATAATATATTATATAATTATATTATTGATATAGGAAGGTTTAATAAGGACTGACTCTTTGCTTCTCTCCTATATCAATAATATAAAAATATATTGTATTATTTTATTATTGATATAGGAAGGTTTAATAAGGACTGACTCCTTCAATGCTTCTCTCCTATATCAATAATATTGTATTAATATATTATTGATATAGGAAGGTTCAATAAGGACTGACTCTTTCAATGTTTCTCTTCTATATGAATAATATAATAATATATTATATTATTATATTATTGACATAGGAAGGTTTAATAAGGACTGGTTCTATCAATGCTTCTATATCAATAATAATATATCATATTATTATATTATTGATATAGGAAGGTTTAGTAAGGACTAGCTCTATCGATGCTTCTATATCAATAATATAATATATTAATATATTATTGATATAGGAAGGTTTAGTAAGGACTGGCTCTATCGATGCTTCTCTCCATCTCTTGGTTCCGATAATATAATATAATATAATTAATATAATATTAGTGTGATTGTTGTGGTTTGAGTGTTGGATTCTGGAGGATCCGGGTTCAAATCCCGACTCGCCCATTGATTGGGCTGACCTTGGGCAAGGAGTCACACTCTCTCAGCCTCAGAGGCCAAAAAACCCCTCCGGACAAACCTTGCCGAGAAAGTCGGGAAACGACTTGAAGGCACACAACAACAACAACAACAACAACAACAACGGAGAAGGGGGAGTAGTTAGAGTTTGTTTTAACGGTAACGGAACGGGGCGGCGTTTGAAACGGATTTCTCCCGAAATCTGGAGGGATTGCTTTCCGAATTAAGGAAAATTAAGGAAATTAATTTAAGTCAGGGATACTCAGCTGGTTTGGATTTGGGGTTTTTTTTTGGGGGGGGGGGGGTCAATTATTTTTTATTGGAAACCTATTTGGAAAAGGCAGGGGAACCCAATTGATCCAGATTTGGATTTGGGGGATCAATTATTTCCCTTTTTCGGGGAGAAAACCCCATTGGAATTGGATTGGGGAGACCTATTTGGAAAAGCTTGGTCTAAATTTGGATTTGGGGGATCAATTCTTTCCTTTTTTGGGAGGAAACCCAATCGGAATTAGATTGGGGAAACCTATTTGGAAAAGTCGGGGATTGTTAATTGATCTAGATTTGGATTTGGAGGATAAATTATTTCCCTTTGGGGGAAAAACCCCATTGGAATTGGATTGGGGGGGGGACCCATTTGGGAAAGCTTGGTCTAAATATGGATTTGGGGGATCAATTCTTTCCTTTTTTGGGGAAAAACCCAATAGGAATTGGATTGGGGAAGCCTATTTGTAAAAGCTTGGGTCTAAATTTGGATTTGGGGGATGAATTCTTTTCCTTTTTGGGGGAAAAACCCATTGTAATTGGATTGGGGGAACCTATTTGGGAAAGTCAGGGGAACCGAACTGGGTTTGGGTTTGGATTTGGAGGTCCAATGCTTTCCTGTTTTTGGAAGTGAAGGCGGAGGAGGGTAGGAGGACCTATATGGGAAACCCAAAGATTTAGGGTTTTGGGGTTTTGGGGTCCCTCCTGCCACTTTTTCCTCCTTTCTCCCCACTTTTCTCACCCCCCAAAGATGCGGTGGACCCGGACAAGGAAAGCCCCGGGTGCAAAAGGCGACGGACCCGGACCAATTTCACGGGTTGGCAGCTGGAGGAGCTGGAGAAAGCCTTTAACGAAAGCCATTATCCGGACGTTTTCATGCGGGAAGCCCTGGCCCTCCGGCTGGACCTGGTCGAGTCCCGGGTGCAGGTAACCCCAATCCCCCAAAAAGGGCATTTAATCCACTCCCCCCTTTTGTTTCCTCCCCTCTCTGTCCTTGGAGGGAAGGGGAAAAATCCGGTCTGCAAGACCCGACTTTCGTCGGCCAAGGGCCACACTGCAGGGATAACCCGGTTTGAGGCCGCTTTAGCGCTGGGGTGCTGGGGCATGGTGTGCTTTAGGGCGTTTTAGTGGTTTAATGGTGCTCAGTCTCATTGGAGAGGAAGGGTATACGGTAAATGCATTAATTATTATTATTACATTATTTATTATTTCATTATTATTATTATTATTATTATTGGGGATGTTGGGGACTATTATTATTACATTATTTATTACATTTTTATTATTATTGGAGATATTAGGGGACTATTATTATTACCTTATTTATTATTTCATTATTATTATTATTATTACATTATTATTATTATTATTAGGGATATTGGGGACTATTATTATTACCTTATTTATTATTTCATTATTATTATTATTACATTATTATTATTATTATTATTAGGGATATTGGGGACTATTATTATTACCTTATTTATTATTTCATTATTATTATTATTATTATTATTGGGATCTTGGGGACTATTATCATTATTACATTATATATCATTTCATCATCATCATTATTATTGGGGATCTTGGGGACTATTATCATTATTACATTATATATTATTTCATTATTATTATTATTATTACATTATTATTATTGGAGATATTGGGGACTGTAGTTTATTGTGGCCCCAGAGGTCTCCGACCCAGAAGCCTCAATCTTTCCCTTCCCAGAATTCCCTAGCAATTGAGCCAGGGCAGTTAAAGCGGTACATGAGGGCTGCCTCCGCACTGCAGATATAATCCGGTTTGATCCCCCGCTTTAACCGCCCCGAGACTCAACGCTCTGAAACGCTGTGAAGAGTAGTTTCTAGGAGCCAAGGCAGCGAACTACAAATCCCAGGATTCCATACCTGGGAGCCAAAGCGGGGTCAAACTGGGTTATTTCTCTGTGCGGATGCATTTTCTATCCGCTTCCCTTACAAAAAAGGAAAAGGGAAAAAGCAGGAACGCTTCCGTTTCCATTCCCCGAAATAGCTCCGACTTTTGCCTTCCGAGGGGCTTTTGGGTGGAAGATGGGACTTGGAGTCTTCTCTGTGTGGTTGTGTTGCGTTGCCTTGCGTTGTGTTGTGTTGGACCTTAGCACTATTTCCACCCAAGGAAGGAAGGAAGGAAGGAGAAAGAAAGGAAAATAAAAGAAAGTGAAGGAAGGAAAAGGAAGGGAATGAAGGGAAGGAAGGAAGGGGAAAGAAAGGATAAGAAAAAGCGAAGGAAGGAAGGAAGGAAGGAAGAGGAAGGGATGGAAAAGGAAGGAGGGAGGGAGGGAAGGAAGAGAAAGGGAAGGAAGGGAAGGAAAAGGAAAGAGGGAGGGAGGGAAAGAAGGAAGAGAAAGGGAAGGGAGGGAAGGGAAGGAAGGAAGGAGAAAGAAAGGAAAAGAAAAGAAAGCGAAGGAAGGAAGGAAGAGGAAGGGATGGAAAAGGAAGGAGGGAGGAAGGGAGGGAAGGAAGGAGAAAGAAAGAAAAGGAAAAGAAAGCGAAGGAGAAAGAAAGGAGAAGAATAGAAAGAGAAGGAAGGAAGAGGAAGGGATGGAAAAGGAAGGAGAGAGGGGAGGAAGGAAGGAAGGGGAAGGAAAAGAAGAGAAAAGAAAGAGAAGGAAGGAAGAGGAAGGAAAGGGAAGGAAAAGAAAAGGAAGAAAAGGAAGGAAGAAGGGAAGAAAAAGGAAGGGAAGGGAAGGAAGGTAGGAAGGGGAAGAGAAGGAAGAGGAAGGGAAGGATTGGACTCCGCTTCCTCCCCTCTTCCTTTCCTTTCCTTTCCTCCCGACAATAATTTGTTCAATTACTTGCTCACAGAAGTCGCAGAGAATGGAACTGTGGCACCATCATCATCATCATCATCATCATCAATAATAATAACATTGATGGTGATGATGATGATGCCACCATTCTCTGGTAGCCATAACCATTCTACTACAATAATAATAATAATAATAATAAATAGGATGATTTGTTAATCAACGTGGAGGCTGATGGTGGCCCACCCCTTTTTATCTGGGGCTGGTTCGTGCTAAGCCCCTTCTTCTGCCTTTGTCTCGGTCTAAGGAGAGGGTCCCCCCCCAAAAAAAATCCCTCCCCTCCCTCCCATTTGTTGGAGTCGAGACCCCCCCCCCCCTCAGAGGCCAAAATACAATTATTAAAGGAAAAAGGGGGGCTTGGGAAGGGAATCCAAAGGGATGCCAAAGATACCAGCAGAGCAAGGCATTGGGTGTGTGTGCTTGTGTCTGTGTGTGTGTGTGTATCATTGTGTGTGTGTATATGTATCTATGCATATATATCTATAGCTATATGTGTGTGTGTATTTATGTATATATATGTTTACGTATGTATATGTATGTGTATATATATATATATGTGTGTGTGTGTGTGTGTAATAATGTGTGCATATGTATGTTTGCATATATCTATATCTATATTTATGGATACGTGCATATATATATATATATTTATGCATGTGTATGTACAGTATATGTGTGTAATTATGTATGCACATGTATGTGTGCATATATCTATAGATACAGATATATGCATATATATATTTATGCACGTGTATGTATGCATATATATGCATGTGTATATATATATATATATGTTTATGTATGTGTAATTATGTGTGCACATGTATGTGTGCATATATATCTATATCTATATCTATATTTATGCATGTATATGTATGCATGTATATATATATATGCGTGTTTATGTATGTATATGTATGTGTATATATATGTGTGTGTGTGTGTGTCTATGTATGTGTAATTATGTGTGCATATGTATGTGTGTATATATCTATATACGTATATATGTATAATATATATATATATTTATGCATGTATATATATATATATGCGTGTGTGTATGCATATATGTGTGTATATATTTATGTATTTGTGTGTGTGTGCCTGTATTTATGTGAGTGTGTGTGTGTGTGTATATATATATATATATATATATGCATGTATGTGTGTATTTATTTATTGCATGTATACGTATGTATGTATATATACGTGTATGTATGTACATGTAAGTATGTGAGTATGTATACATATTTATGTATGTGTATGTATATATACACACACACACACACATATGTATCCTACGTGTGTGTTTTTATTTGTGTGTGTGTATATATATATATATATTTGTGTACACGTGTGTGTATTCCTTAATATACCTATCCACACATATAGGGATGGTGTGTATGTCCTTAACTAACTTTAGAGAACCCAAAGGATGATGATGATGATGATGATGATGCCCCATAGTTTTCCTTTGCTTTTCGTTTATGGGGCAGTTATTCTTTTAAATCTTGGAAGAAAGGAGAGGGAAAGCTTTCCCAAAAAGTCGCCTTTAGTCTCTTGTAGGATCCAAAGAAGGAAGGAAGGAAGGAGGAAATAAAAAGAAAGAGGTATTTATTTCTGCAGGAGCTTTCGGGGCTGTAAACCCACTTCTACAGATGCAATACAGAGGGGTGATATTCAAGGCTCACTTATAATGCACATTTAGGCCTTTGGGGGAATGTATGTACTCTCTGTGTGTTTGTGTGTGTGTGTGTGTATACACTGTTCCAAAGGTTTTGGGTTTATGTGTGTGTGTATTATATATATATATATATATATATACTGTGTGTGTGTGTGTGTGTGTGTGTAGTTTTCCCAAGAGGTCCTCTTGCTCCTCTCCATCCCTTTGGTCTTTTTCGGAGTTTCCAAGGTTGAGAGTCGGTTGCATCTGAAGAAGTGGGTTTATAGCCACGAAAGCTCCTGCTGAAATAAAGGCTAGTTTAGTCTCGAAGGTTTTCCGTATTCTTCACCCCTTCCTCCTTTCCTTCTTTCCTTCCTTCTGTCCTTCTCTTCCTTCCCTCCTCCCCTTCCTTCCTTCTTTCCTCCCTCCCTTCCTTCCTTCCTTCCTTCTCTTCCATCTCTTCCCCTTCCTTCCTTCCTTCCTTCCTTCTTTCTTTCCTTCCCTCCCATCTTCTCTTCTTCCCTTCCCTTCAATTTCCTTCCTTCTTTCCTTCCCCTCCCTTCCCTTTTTCTATACTTCCTTCTTCCTTCCCTCTCTCCTTCCTTCCTTCCCTCCTCCTCTTCCTCCCCTTCCTTCCTTCCTTCCTTCCTTCCTTCCTTCTTTCCCTCCCTCCCATCTTCTCTCCTTCCCTTCCCTTTTTCTATACTTCCTTCTTTCTTCCCTCTCTCCTTCCTCCCTTTCCTTCCTGTTTGGCTAAGGATTCCTAAGTACCCCCTCCTTCAACTCCCAGAATTCCATAGCCTTGAAGCCAAAGCGACGAAAGCGGGGCCAAACCGGGTTATTTCCACAGTGTGGATGCAGCCTCCGGATCTCTGGTCCTCCCTCCTCCGTCCAAACCGGCTCCAAACCGGCTCCAAGTCGGAAAGGGTCTCCCTCTTTCCCTCCTCAGCTCCAAAGGGGCCAGCCCTCATCCCGCTTTCATTCCGGTTTTAGAAAAGCCGACTTAGTGGGGGTCGTTTCTTTTTTTTGGGGGGGGGGGATTGTTGGGGACACTGGCGCCTCTTCATGGCTTCTCCTTCCCTTCCTTCCTTCCTTCCTTCCTTTCTTCCCTCTCTCTTTTCCTTCCTTCCTTCTTTTCTCCCTCCCTCCCTCTCTCCCTTCTTTCTGTACTTCCTTCCTGCATTTCTTCCTTCCTTCCTTCCTTCCTTCCTTCCTTCCTTCTTTTCTCCCTCCTTTCCTTTCTATCTTCTTTCCTTCTTCCCCTCCTCCTTTCATTTTCCTTCCTTTTCTTCTCCTCCTTCCTTCACTCTTTCCTTCCTTCTTTCCTTTCTCTCTCTGTCCTTTCTTTCTGTACTCCCTCCCTCCTTCCTGTCCTCATTCCCTTCTTTCCTCCCCCCTCCCTCCCTTCCTTCCCTTCCTTTCCTTTCCTTTATCTTCTTTTTTCCTTTCCCTCTCTCCCTTCCTTCCTTTTTTACTTCCCTTCCTTCCCTTCCCCTTCCACTTCCTTCCTTCTCCTCCTTCCTTTCCTTTCTTTGCCTCCCTCCCTCCCTCTTTCCTTTCCTTTCCCTTCTTTCTTCCTTTCCCTCTCTCCCTTCCTTCCTTCCTTCACCTCCCTTCCTTCCTTCTTCCCTTCCTTTCCTTTCCTTCCCCTTCCTTCCCTTCCTTTGCCTCCCTCCCTCCCTCTATCCTTTCCTTTCCCTTCTTTCTTCCTTTCCCTGTCTCCTTCCCTCCCTCCCTCCTTTCCTCCCCCTTCCCCTTCCTTCCTTCCTTCCTTCCTTCTCCTCCTTCCCTTCCTTTCCCCTTCCTCCCTTTCCCTTCTTCCTTCCTTTCCCTCTCTCCTTCCTCCTTCCGCTTCCTCTTCCGCTTCCGCTTCCAGGTGTGGTTCCAGAACCGTCGGGCCAAGTGGCGGAAGAAGGAGAACACGAAGAAGGGCCCGGGCCGCCCGGCCCACAACTCCCACCCGACGACGTGCAGCGGGGAGCCGATGGACCCGGAGGAAATCGCCCGGAAGGAGCTGGAGAAGCTGGAGAAGAAGAAGCGGAAGCACGAGAAGAAGCTGCTGAAGGCCAGCCTGCAGGCGGCGGGGGGCGGCTCCTCTTCCGCTTCCTCTTCCGCTTCCAGGGGGCTCCACTCCCCGGGGGCCCTCTCGGCCCACAGCAGCACCCAGAGCTCGGACTCCGACGGAGGAGGACCCGGGGGGCTCTCTCCGGACCCCCCGGGCCTCGACCAGCCCCCCAAAACCCTCCTCGGGGCTACTTCCGCCTCCACTTCCGCTTCCGCTTCCGCTTCCCACCCTTTGGACGCGCCTTCCGCTTTCTACCGGGGGTGCCGAGGGGCCCTCCACAAAGACCCCGGCCTCCTCCTCCTCCCGGAAGCCCGGATCGGGACCCCTCTTCCTCTTCCACTTCCTCCTCCGCTTCCTCTTCCTCTTCCTTCATCTTCCTCCTCGACGGCCAAACCCAGCCCCTTCAGCGTGGAAAGCCTCCTCTCGGACTCTCCCCCTCGGAGGCGGAAAGCGGCGGCCTCCCTGGAGTCCCCTTCCGCTTCCGCTTCCTCTTCCTCTTCCTCCACGGCCAGGGCCCCTCTTTTGGGGAAGGGCCACTTCCTGCTGTACCCCATCACCCAGCCCTTGGGGTTCCTGGTGCCCCAAGCCGCCTTGAAGAGCGGCGCCCCGAACGCGGCGTTGCCCCAAAAGTCGGAACAGGAAGAGGAAGAGGAAGAGGAAGGGCCCCCGACGGCAGACCCCCTGAAGCCCCCCAGGCCTCCATCTCCTACTTCCCCTCCTACTTCCTCCCCTTCTCCTTCTTCTCCTCCTGCTTCCTGCCAGGCGGACTGCAACAGCAGCAGCAAAGGCATCGTGGGCCCGGAAGAGGAAGAGGAAGTAGGAAGAGGAAACGGCACCGCGATCGTCCCGAGAGAAGCCGGCCCTGGAGACTGCGAGGAGGTGGATATGGACTAAGAAAGGGGGTCGGTGGGAAAAAGGGGGGCAATGGGGGTCCCCGGGGCCCCAAGAGGGACCCACACAGACAGACCCCCCACTTCCAGGAAACAGACAGACCCTGGAGATGTCTGAGGTCCATCCCTATAGGGGTTTTGTTTGGGGTGTTGCAGGGTGTTCTTGGGGCACTCTTCTATGGTGGCCCTAAAGTATAGGTTCCAGGATTTCTTAGAGGCCTAAGAAGCATTTAGAGGGTCAAAGGTGTCCCCAAACTACAGATCCCAGGAAGCATCTTGAGGGTCAAAGGTGGCCCTAAACTACAGATCCCAGGATTCCCCTAGAGGCCTAGGAAGCATATAGAGGGTCCAAGGTGTCCCCAAACTAAAGATCCCAGGAAGCATCTAGAGGCCTAGGAAGCGTCCAGAGGGTCAAAGGTGGCCCTAAACTACAGATCCCAGGATTCCCCTAGAGGCCTAGGAAGCATTTAGAGGGTCAAAGGTGTCCCCAAACTACAGATCCCAGGAAGCATCTAGAGGCCTAGGGAGCATCTAGAGGTTCAAAGGTAGCATCCCCTAGAGGGTCAAAGGTGCCCCCAAACTACAGATCCCAGGAAGCATCCAGAGGCTCAAAGGTGCCCCTAAACTACAGATCCCAGGATTCCCTAGCATAAAGACATGGGTCCAAAATTCACCCTGCAGGAAGCATCCAGTTTGAGACTGCTTTAACTGCCCTGGCTCAGTGCTAGGGAATCCTGGGAATTGTAGTTTTTGAGATCCCCCCCAGTTCTCTGACAGAGAAGGCTCAAATCTCTCACCAAACTACACATCCCAGAATTCCCTAACTCAGTGACTCAGTGGGAATTGTAGTTTCTGGCTGCTCCAGAGCCCTCTGACAGAGAAGGCTCAAATGGTCCAGTACACACACTGCAGAAATAATCCAGTTTGGGATCGCTTTAACTGCCCTGGCTCAATAATGCTAGGGAATCCTGGGAAGTGTAGTTTGGTGGGGGATTTAGCCTTCTCTGTTGGAGAGAGAGCTCTGGTGCCACGACAAACTACAATTCCCAGGATTCCCTAGCACTGAGCCAGGGCAGCTAAAGAGGTCTCAAAGTGGATTATTATTATTATTATTATTTCTATACTTATATAGCCATATATATATATATATATATGGGATATATATATATATATATATATATATCCTATATATATGGGATATATATATATATATATATGGGATATATATATATATATATATAATCTCCCATATATATATATATATATATATATATATAGTATCCCATATATATATATATATATCCATCCATATTATATATATATATATATATATATATATAGTTGGGAGTTGGTTTC